>JAPYZP010019055.1:0-10697 GCA_030522985.1 Torymus sinensis
GATGGCGGGATTTCTCTCTTTTCTGAGGTTGCCCGCTTGGGGTACTATATTTTCAAGCACACTATCCATGTTTGGTTTATTATTCGGGGTGCCTTCCCCCAGCTAGCTTTGGTCCACCCCGGGTATTTTATTTCCCCGGTTCCGGTCATTGTATGTATGTATGTATGTGTGTGTGTGTGTATGTATGTATGTGTGTATGTATGTATATGCGTATATATGTATATGTGTATGTTCTTTTTGTATGTGTATGTACAACGACGAGCTTCCCCCTATCCGCCGCCTGGGGAGGCGCCTGATGCGAGACTAGCAACTCGACACAGGTGTCGGTGTGTGTGTGTGTGTGTGTGTGTGTGTGTGTGTGTGTGTGCGCGTGCGTGCGTGCGTGCGTGCGAGCGTGCGTGCGTGCGTGCATGCGTGCGTGTGTGTGTGTGCTATAACTTTTGAACAAATTGACCGATTTTCATCGGGTAAAGCTTATTCTCTTCATTTCGAAGGAGAATAGAGATAGCTTAACCTATTTTTTCATTCTTCCTTTTTTAATTTTAAATATGATACGGTAGATATTACTTTATATAATCAATTTTCATTTAAATCTCGTCAAATTCCCTATAATTTCTTTTTTTAAAAGTTTAATTTTTTGTAGTCTGTCATTTGTTATTAAAGAAAATACGGTTTAAACTTCTTTATTTTTTTTCTAAATAAATTTTTAATCTATTGATTTGAAATTTTTACCACTTATTAGACTTGTTTCGGTCAATATTATGTTATGAATGAATGCTCGCAACTAAATAAATAAATGGAGGACTACTCAATAAAAAAACGGCAACGGCGTGACTCGGCGGGGAATCGAACCCCGGACTTATCGTTTTCGCGACGAATGCTCTGACCACTGAGCTACCGATGCCGGTGCAC
The DNA here is from genome assembly GCA_030522985.1 of Torymus sinensis. Classification (NCBI taxonomy): domain Eukaryota; kingdom Metazoa; phylum Arthropoda; class Insecta; order Hymenoptera; family Torymidae; genus Torymus; species Torymus sinensis. Next base: position 913 of record JAPYZP010019055.1, read on the forward strand.
GTCTTTCTACGAGTTGTCCTCATGTTGCTCGATGCAACCCGAACCGCCTCGTCACGTTGTGCATACATAACAATTAGGCTAACATTTCAAGTGATTCTCTTTACTTGTTTCAGAGAAAAAAATTATTTTAGAAAAAATTTTCGTTTTCGTTGTCCCACGATAGAAAGAGCAAAAAATACCCAATCGTCTTTAAATTCGGCACAGAGATAGCTTTTTTTATATCTTCAAACCAAGTTCGTTGCGCACAAAAATCGGTTTATTTCTACTGAAGATATTTGAGGTTAATAATTTTTTACTTAAATTTTTAAATTGCCTTTTCTCAGAGGATTGTTGATTTATCGACTTGACATTTAACCACTTATTATACTAGTGAATTTAACTAGAAATTGAGCGATAGATATGAATATCTTTATTTGAAAAAAAGGAAAAAAAGTTTTATTATTGAAATTTTTTGCTTTTTTTGTGAAAAATTTATTTTTATAATTTCAATTGATAAAAAGGAATCGAAAAATTATTTTGAGGAAGCTAAGTGCCAAAGAATTGGCAACGGTTTTTATGAAGCCAAATTGGTTTTTAGATATTCTGTGTTTCGTTAAGAAATTATTTAATCTATCGTAAATGATTTTTTCAAATTTTTTGCTATATTTGATATCAAAGAAATGGGTCTATAATTATTGGGGGATCGTTTGCTACCTGCCTTAGAAATAGGTTCTACCTCTGCTCTCTTCAAGGAGTCTGGCCAAAATGATTTTTGTATACAGAATTTAAAGATATGTACCAGTGGCTGCAGTATATGGTCAGATATAGGTTTAATTACCTTTTTGCTTGTGCCATCGACACCTCCAGTTTTGTCCTTCAAATTGCTTATAGAATTTCTTATTTCTCGCGTGTTCGTTGATCTAAGAAATATGGAGATTCTGTTTGAGAGTGTGTTAGATTAAGGCAGGGCCGATTGTGCAACAGACATAAATAAATTTATTGGTAATATTTACAGAATGAGTGATTTTGTTATTAGATTCATCAATAATATATTGAATTTCGTTAGTTTTATTCATTGTTTTTCCCAGTTTGGTATTAATAAGTTTCCATAGTTATCTAGGGAAAGAATCTATTTCTTTCGAAGTTAATCCTAGCTTCACTGATTGTTTTGTCTGAATATTTATTAGAAATGATGTAATTCGCTTTAAGTTCATCATTATCGGGCTCCCTTTTCGAAGTGTTATATAATTATTCTTTTGTTTTACAAGATACCATAATTGCTTTGGTGATCCATCCTTTTCTGACATTTAGTTTGTTCTTAGTTTTGTTTCCTTTGCTATTTTTCCTTGCTAATGAAATATAGTTGTTGATTGAGTCAATGAATGAGTTTGTTGCTGTTTGGGTCATCAGTACTTAATACTTCTCTCAGATAATTTTTCTTACAGAGTTGTTTAGAGTTTTATAGTTAATTTTATTCAGTTCAAAAGTGTTTGGAGATTTTGTGATCAAGCAGTCGATTGAGACTAAGAGGGGAAAGTGATCCATGAATCTATTCGCAACTTTAAAAGCATTAAAGTTTACTGAATCTTTTTTAAGAAATAAGTTATGTATGCAGGTCCCTTTTGATGGATTATCGATAGAGGGTCAGGTTATAGATACCCACGAAACCTGGAACATATTGTCTTTCAAGTAAATTACCTATGAATTCGTCGCTAATAGTATCATGTGGATTATATCAATATAGAAAGATTTTAAAGTTTGCGAGGAATTTTGTTTTTGTCATATCCTGGGATCCATACAAAGCTGAGATTACAATATCGGCCTCATTTATTTTTAAGGTGGTATTTAGAATTTTTAGTTCATTGACGATGACAATTTCCGTTGTTTTAATTAAGTTGTCATGAATGTATGTCACGACCCCGTCGCAAATATTTATTTTACTTTCAGTATAGTAGATTTTATATTCTGGTATATTATACAACTGAGGATATTTTATATTCCGAGTCTCTGTACAGATAATAATTGTCGGTTGGACTTTCAAGCTCTCAATAAAGCTTTCCAGTTTAGCTAAATTTACACCTCGGCTCCTTATATTTACACAAAGTATTAAATTAGCATTATTTTATAAGTTATTATTGAGTGCCTGAACGTCAGGAAAAGTATTTTCAATATCAATTATATCAGTTAAATTAAAAGATTGTTGCTCTATCTTGCATGTTATTAGTGAGGTCTTGTTGTGAGTAGAATCTAGATTTAGATCTGGTTATTACTGTTGTAGAGCTGCCTTCTTGTGTCATGAGTGCCATCTGCCTTCTTGTGTCATGAGCTGCCATATTACGTCTTGAGTGAGGACGAACTTCCAAGACTGGATTTTGTAAATATTGTTTCGGTGCTACCATCTTATGTTTGTAACGTATTTGGTGAATTAGTTAACTCTTGCGTCCGTTTCTTGAAGTTATCTACCTTACCGAGGTTCTCGGTAAGTCACGTTTATTATGTAATCAGTAGTGTTCATAGACTTCTTTATCTTATGATTCAAAATTTTGCATTCTTCTCTATCAGTGGTAACATGATTAGTATCATAGTAGTTGCTAAATGTATTATTTGAGAAGCTACAGTTGACGCAGCACTTTTTCTCTGATGTGCATTTTCCGGTTAAATGCGTTCCCGCACATTTTAAACAGATTGGTCTGTTCTTACACCTTTGGCGATTATGACCCAATCTACCACATTTTAAACATGGTATCACATTTATTATATCGTAAACTTTGCAATTCTGATAACCAACCAATAATCTCTCTTTATTTTCTTTGCTATGTTTGTGTATTTCAGCCGTTATTTCCATAATAACGGTTACTTTATTTTTTTTTGTCATGGCCAGCTACGAGTAATATTTTACCGTTTTTATCTAAATTTGAAAAATTTCTTTGGTTTATGTCATTTTCGATGACTTTTAGATCAGACTTGTATTAAATATTTTATGAAAAACGTTACAACACCATATACAAACCAGCGTACTATTCACTTTCGCGGGCCAACATCGATAGTATATGTCGGGAGGGACTTCCTCTGGGGCAGCCCACTTTCTGCCACCTTTTTGATATTTTCTAGAGCATTTTTTTTTCTAGTATTTATTCATTTATTTATATTTCAGTATTTATTGATTTTATTGATTTATTTTTTGTCGATTACTTATTAGAATTGCTAACGCTGAAGGGCTATAAACTAATAATTGTTAAAAAATTATTTAAAAAAATGTTATAATATTGGTAAAATTTTTTTTAAATTGTTCAAAAATTGTTAAAAAAATTTTCGAAAATTGTTCAAAAATTGTTCAAAAATTGTCCAAATCGGTCAAACATTGTCTAAAAGTTGTTGAAATAATAGTGATGAAAAATCAAAGGCTGGGTTAGGAAGAAAAAAGTGAGGAAATGTCACTTTAATATAATAGAGAATTCATTCCGAACATACTATGAAAGCATGCTGAAAAATTTCTCTACAATAAGCCTTATGTACCTATTAATATTTACAAATAGGATATCATTTTTTTATTAGGACGCTTCATAAAATTGTTATTATGTAGACAAACTTAACTATTTCATCTAATTTACTTTGTTCAAATATACTTAAATTATTCAAAATATACAATAATCTAGTTAAATGGTCCATATTTGTTACCTGAAAAGTACGCTTATATCTAATAGTATTTTGATATCAATACAAACTACGTAATTTATTGAGGTTAAACTCTACAATCTTAAGGTTTAATACGCATTATTTTAATAAATAAAAGTTTTTAGCCCAATGGTTCATTTTAAAAAATAACTGATGAAGTTTTGCTATTCTATATATTCACAATATTTACCCTTATTATTGACAATTTTTTTTTTACTTACATAGTCTTACTTAAATGTAGTTATATGTTGAGCTCCTTTTATCCAAGATCAAATTGAAAAATTATTATATTTCTATTACAAAAAATAGTTGTGTCCGTTGAAAATGCAGTCCAAGGCCTAAGTCTTGTTGAAGCCCTAGAAAATGAAAACTTAGCTGCGCTGAACAATTGGTCAATGACATATGTTAAGACCACAGCAAACAATTACCCCATTTTATCTGCCACCGACCTGACACTAGCATTGCCAAATATAACAATACAAACCATTTTGTCGGTGAAAGATGAAAAAATGTCTAGCCATCAATTCCACATTGACCTTAATATAAATAGAGAAATTATCTTGAACCCAATCTCATCGACACATAGACTAAAATGCCAAAGAGATTAACTGGAAACACTACACCGTTCTAATAGTAAAAACTAACGAACGCCGGATATCCCATTGAAAAAATAAATGATTTTAAACACAAACCACTTCTAAAAAAATACAGTTTCATTAAAGATACCCTTATTAAATCTCTTATCACTCTAACAAACCTCAATAAAAAGACAAATAAAGACAACAGCAAAACCCAACAACACTATGCAACATGCCTCAAATCAATAGAAAGTAAATCTACCTCTCGAACCCCCGAACACTTTCCCGGAAATATCGGCATTCATTAAAAATAAACTAAAAACCAATTACAAACCCCATTCATCCAATCCACCATGGTGGAATCAAGAAAAATCTGAAATAACGTCTAAAAGAAGACTACTTGAAAAGGAATTAAAAAATAACCCGTTAGTAGAATCCTCCAATAACTTAAGGGGGTACTACAGTTAAAAATCATCAAAAAATACTTTTTTTTTATTCGATATTTCAAATGTATATGTTAATATGTATAAAAAAAATTTTTTTCATTTTTTAGTAAATTGCTTAGAATACCGTCCCAGTCAAAATAAAGACAATGAACAAGAGAAAAATAAAAGTTAAATTAAAATTTTTGAATTCGTGCGCGGTTACTCCTTTCGAGCATTCGAGACTTCGAGTTTCGAGTGAGCTGTACTGTAGTCTGCTACTCCTCAGATTTCAGATCTTCAATCACACGTGTTTGATGCATGATCAGCAACAAACCCGTGCACATTGAGGTTATTTATATATACATGAAAAAGGAGAAAACTGTATGTACAACTACTTACACTCTCTTCAAATTAACTATAAGTAATATTAACAAAATCGAAGAATCAAAAACTGTGAGTCCTGTGAATTTTATGTAAAAATTTATAGGCTCCTGCTTCACATTCTTTCTCTTCTTCTTTATTTTGACTTTCTGATAAATATTGTTCTTCCTCCTGTTGCTCCCAAGGTTATCTTTTTCTATTTTGTTTCATTGTTCTTCTTTTTTTGCAGAAGAAATGGGATTGACTCAAGGTATTATATGCCCAGCCGCTGCATGATTTTCAAAATGTGACAACACATCCTATCATTCAAGAGGATAGTTGCAGGCTTCGCACAAGAGAAAGAGCATCAAAGTCTACAAAAATAGTGTTGGGATACAACATACAAAAAATGTTGAAACTCTCACTCAAGTTTTGTGTGTGTTCACCGAGGCAACGCTTGAGAAATGTAACAGAAGTCAGAATAGCATCTACTGTTCCAGTTTGCTATTGAAATAGTTATTGACCAACAGGCAGACCATACCAGCATTTACAGAAAGAAAAAGCAATAGAAATAGGTTGGTGAAAATTTTTGAAATGTCAATATCTTAGGATGAAATGGGTTTACAGACCACTGGTTGCTCTTATTTTATTAAAAATTAACTATATTTATATAATATACTTATATAATAGTATTAATGATCAAAATTTTTATTTTTTAGGTGAATAAAAGAAAAACACGTGTATGTGTGTGTGCATGCGTGCGTGCGTGCGTGTGTGTGTGTGTGTGTGTGTGTGTGTTAAATTAAATCTAAAATTTAATTTACAAAATAATTGATGAATATTTTTAATTTAAAAATGAGTTATACGATAAAAATTTATGAAGATAGTACAGGTGCGATCAATATTGCGAATTATGGAAATTTTTCGAAAAATCATTTTGTTAACGAATGTGTAAAAGAAAAGAAACTTGAAATTATCAAATTTGGGGATATATTTACAAAATCGCTATGTAAAGGAAAGTTTAATAAATTCAGAGGAATGTTAAATGTAAAATTAAAATTTAATACGCAATATAAACGTAAGGAGGCGTGTTGTAAATGTACATGTTATATTGCGCGCCCAACAAGCCTAGCTCGCGACAGCGAAGCTAACATGTTACGTCTCCCAACCCGAGCACATGACGTGACTTGGACGTGAGCGGCAGTGGCCGACTCGTGCTCACCTCCGACTTCCGGAGTTCCACCAAACAGCACCGCGCGCTGCGAGCATGGGAGGCTCGCGGAATCTTTGCGACCTTTGTATTAATTAACTAAGTATCACTTAATAAATCTGTTGTTACGTAATAAAATAGTTCTCTCCTTACTGATTCAACCTCCAACAGGAAGAATCATGGTTAATGATTAAGATAGAGGGTAGTACAATCGCTTGGGCCTTTTTCTGCCAAACTCTCTATATTCTCTACTTAGGTTTTTCTGTTCTGGATGAATTTATCCAGAAACAACCCTTCGTGTATAGCGGTTATGAAACCCTAAACACTAACTTTTCCTATTTCTTGTAATGCTCACAAAAAGAAGTTTTATATCACTTAATTTTTCTTTCAGGAATCGTATGCTACACATACATTTGTTCAGATTTGGTGTAAATACCGATCATTGGTTACTCAAAGCTATGTGCGGAAGTATTGAAATAAGAACTGTCTACGTGGGTCACAGGCAAGCCCGAGCTGTGGTAGTATCTAGATTAAGCTGCGAGAGGGCTGGAACAAGGTAATTCATTATGTATTTTTTCTGTTTATTTTGCCAGCAATCCATTAAAATCGAATGAAAAACTGTCTTAGGTATCTTTAAAATATCTATTGTAATGGGTAGTGCGATAAATTATGCAGAAAAAAAAATTTGTCCTAATTCTTTGAACATGAAAATGAATTTTTTTGAAGTTTTATGGAAAGCAATCGATAATATGGAAAAAATATTGCTATCATTAGTATTTTCATTCGTATATCGAGGATTTTCCATGGGTACAACAGATTTCAGAATTATTGATTGGGGAGAAAGATTAAAACTTGGCAACCTTTTTCCTGCAATAAATAATAACAACTGTTTTATTGACTCGGGGAAACGTTCCGTATTTCCAATAAATTTAAAAAAAAATTTCGCATTTTGTCGTAATAAAAACATAAAATATGATAGCACGGAAACGTGTACTTCAATTATTAGCAGAGAAAATGTAATTTTTTGCATGCACCAAAATAAAAAACTAATTCAAAAATAATGTAAAAACTGCACCAAATCGCTAAAGGTGAGAGAACCTTTTCTAGGCTACAGTTTATTGAATTTAATCCTTTCGAGACATATGTCACTTGAAAAGAAAATGTGAATACATTTTTTTTTTTTTTGGGGGGGGGGGGGATTTTTTACATAATTAGGGTAAAATTTGGTAAAACTTATGTTGTTTTCAGATCGAACTGAACAATTTCTACTTCCCTAATAGGATTATTATTTAATTTTGACCTTATAGAAGCAAAAAAAAAAAAAAAAAAATTGTCTAATTACTATAATACATAGAAATAAAATGTGTTTTAAGAATTTACTGTATGTTGTATACACTATTTCGTTACTCTAATCTCAAATTGGAATACCTGACATCATCTAATGTGACGAGAAATAAAAACCTAATCATACCAAAAAAGAAATTAAGAATTAGTGATAAAAATAGTTATAAAGTCATTACAACTTTTAATATTCTACCAATTGTTTTGTTTTCGAGTACGCTGAATACGAATGTGCAGCTATAATTTGATTAAATACTTTTTGAAACTTAACTCGTTTTATCTCAGATAATTATGAATAGTTCTTTTTGAAATTTTAATGGCTTATTCTCAGCGATATTACATAAAAAAGAAGCCCCATCCGAAGTTGGTAAAGCAGGTTTTCTCTGAGTAGCGAATTTTCGAATTTGTGCCACCCGGTTTTACGAGCCCTCCAATCGTTAAATTATACCGTTAGGATTAATGTTACAACGAATAGCTTGGGATTTTTTTTTGGGATCATATAAATAGGTATGATCAAACAAGCTCACCATTACCTGGACAGTACCAGTAGATAAATGGTTTATTTATACAAGTGTACAACAGCCGCGGTCATCCTTGCGCGCCGTACGTGCGTGCTCAGACTGAACGTTCAACTTTGAAATTGTATATTTCTTTTTCTATTGGATATGAGGAGCTAAAAATTTACAGAGAATTTCTTTATATACTATATTTCAATACCCAATTATTATTAATCTGACATTCGAAACTTTGTCACTCAACTTTTGCGATAGTATGCGAGAACTCGTAAAAGCGGGCGACACAACTTCTAAAATTCGCTACTCAGACAAAAACTGCTTCACGAACTTCGAGCGCGGCTTGTTTGTTAGGTAATAATGTGGAGAATAAGCCATTAAAATTACAAAAAGAAATATTCATAATTACCCAAGATACGACGAGTTAAGTATCAAGGAGTATGACCACGGTCCACATCGAGTAGTTGTCCGCATCATTATAGTTGTCACTACGCACGACACTGCCGGCACAGTCTACGGCGCTGCCGTATACAAGTACAAGCTCTTCTCACAAAATTTGAAGTGTAACTGTTGGCATATGTATAAATGCTACGCTCCTGAACATAGCTACATGCGTGTGAGTGTGTGTGAGCAGACAGAATATCGCGAGCGCCGACAGCGCATGTATAGTCAGTCGTCACGAGATAGCCATGTAAGGCAGACGAGTGCTTACGCTGTAACCTAATCCTAGTAGTAGCTAATAAACATACTTATTATTATTAATAACCTCAACTTATTCAATTACCCCAATATTACAACATGGTAGCAGGTGCCTGGTTGGTAAGATTTAAATTTATTATCTTCTATACGGACTTTCGAGTCCTATAGAGATAATGGGGAGAAATAAGGTTAGAAAGACCACGTGGATAAAAGGGTTAATAAAAGTGAAACGCGAGTATCAAAATTTAATAATGGAATAAAAGAGAATAAAAGAAAATTCAAAAATTATGTAAGAAGACGAACAATTAAAGGAAAAACGTGGTCAGAAAAACGCAAAGTTTAAAGTGAAAGAAAATTAGTTTGGAAAACTGGAAAGTGGAAAATATATGCATGAACAGAAAATTAAAGTAATAAACTACCGAAATGGGAAAAGATTTTTAAATAATAATTAATAAAAGGTCCGATGTCGAAGGATTAAAGAAAAAGTGTGAAAGGGTCGCAAAAACGTGGTCAGCAAGACACAAAGTTAAGTGCAAAAGAACAAGTAAAGAACAATTAAAATAAAAAAATATACACACAATAATAAAGTAAAAGTGATAAGCTACTGGAGTATAAAAAGATTTTCTCAAAAATAATGATAAAAAAGTGCGATGTCAGCGGATTAAAGTTGGCGAGTGAAACACGTCGCAAAGCTCAAGCATAGAGCACGTGCGCACCACGAGGTTTATAGAGTAAACGTATAGGTTAAACACATGTTCATAGAGTGACGAATGTGAGTTAAAAAATAAACACGTTGTTTTCGATAAGGATTTGAGAAACAAGTGTAGAAAAATATTTCTGAAAGAACTGAAAAAAGTTATTATTTTAAAAAGTGAAATTGATAAAATTATAAAAATACAAGAAATCAAAATGGCAAAGCAAGCCAAAATTGAAGATATTGTTATACCAATTTTCGACGGAGAAAATTATTCAAGTTGGAAAATTAGGTTAATGATGCTATTGGAGT
>JAPYZP010019062.1:0-11814 GCA_030522985.1 Torymus sinensis
AAAAAAAAAAAACAAAAACGTGAAAGGAAAACTGGCTACGGGCAATTATAGGACCTCGACGTTACATAATACGTTTAATAAAGATCCTCTCATCGGTCGCGCGAGCGCACGCGTGCATTTATAAGATTGTCGGCGGGCGCGCCGGCCAAGCGGAAATCAATGTTAGGCGACGAAAATTCGAGTGAGCGAAGTGTCAGTAGGTCAAACTGTCCCTCGGCTGTGAGACGCGCGCGGGGAGAACGTCTCCCCCTTCCCCCTGCCCCGCCACCCACTAGCGAAGCATAAAAATTTCCGCAGCGCGGAGGACTTCTACCGCTATATATAATATACTCTCTTCCTCCGCCTCCTCCTCCTCCTCTTCCTCCACCTCCTCCACCTGCTTCTTCTCTTCTCGTTCAGAAATTCAGAGGCGAAGTGACTTTCTTTTCCCTCTCGGCTCCCTCTCTCGCCTCGACTGTTTCTCATACACGGCTGCGCTTTCATTTTACATCGCGCGACGCTCGCCGTGTGTGTATATGAAAATGCAGTGTGCACGCATATATGTACAGGTATATTGTATATGCGAGAGGCGCACTTTCACGTGGAATAGGAAATGACGACGAGGGGATGGGGTTACTTAGAGGGATCGCTTCTTTCATTTGTAATCGGCGAAGATTTAGAGGAATTGCGAGTGGTTTTGCAGACTGGGAAGAAACGGCGCGGCGGGGAGGGAGAAAGTATGCTTGCAAAGGTAATTGGACTCTGGAGAATTTACGGCGCAGCGGCGCTATTTTAATGTCGGCGGGTGTATAGCGATGGTGGTTGGAGGGCGACATTTATGGTGTAGGCAGAGGAAGTTTTACAGTTGTAAGTGAAATCTTGTGTACAATGTTTCACATTGGTCGAAGGTCGCATCATTTCCATCAGTAAATTATTTTGATTTGAAAACTCTGACATACAGTTTCAAATGTTTTTTTTTTAATTATAACACAATTCAAATTTCATTTTAATAATTTACAATAACGAGAAATATTATATTTTGTCAATCTAATAATCTATTTTCAATATACTTGTGAATATATTAAACTTACACTTATACTGTAAAAAACATATTTTAACATTAATGAAATTATTATATTAAATTTTCCCAATACTAACTCTTATTATGTACCACACAAATTTCATACGTATACTTGAATTAAAAACACAATTCGAATAATTCAATACTACCAATACTCACTTTTCCTTTTACAACATACAATTCAACATTATTTTAGCCACATTCCGACTTTATTAAACTATTAAAAAATTATAGCATCTTGCACGCCCCATAAACTTATAGAGAAACAATCCGCGACTGCGCGTTAACAAGCGCAATACACCTTTTACTCTCAACCAGCAGAATCCAAACGCGCCACGCGCGTACTATATTTTGTTTGTGAGGTTATGTATATAATTTTTTATTATAATTTCATTTTAATTTGTTAAAGTGACAGGATAATCAGATAATTTTTCAAAGTATGAAAAAATTAATCTTATTATTCTAATTTGATTTAATTATTTAGTTTTTAATAGTTAAGAATAAAAATTCAATTTCAAAAATTCAAATGTGGCGGAAGTAACGAATTTTCGCGCCTATTCCTTGGGAGTGGATATACTCTCCTCTCTCATTCTCTGTGCATCTCGCGTCATATGTCCCGAGATCGAGCGTCGCTCTCTCATCGCTCGCGGCTTCCATAGGAAAGCGAAGACGCGCGCGATCAAGAGCCGGGGAGAAACCCTCTCACGGCCTCTATGAAATTCCCCCGACAGAACAGCCCTGTCTCCCCTCTCCCTCATATCCCATTCCCAAACGCGAGATAAGACTCAGTATACGCGCTCGCTGTCATGCTATAAGAGAGAAAAGGACAGATATCGCGTATAGTAGCAGCAGTAGCAGGGCGTGGAAAGGTCGGGGATTCCCCTCGGAAAATATCATACGGGAGTAACGCGCGAGGACGTGGCGCGCCTCCTCTTGTCCCCGCAGCGTGTATCCCGACTCCCCAGGGATAAATGAGCAAACGAGAGAGAGAGAGAGAGAGAGAGAGAGAGAGAGAGAGAGAGAGAGAGAGAGAGAGAGAGAGAGAGAGAGAGAGAGAGGCAGTGCCTGCTCGTATCTGGAGGAGAATCCCCGCGATATGACGCGAGCGCTCGAGCGATGTATTTTTCGCTCGAGTGTATACCGTTCTTTTTTCTTTTGATTCTTTCATTTTTAGCCTCGGCGAGGCCCTGGTAAGTGTTGCGTTTTCGTTGCTGTCGGGCTTGATTGAATTCGGATTTTCATGAGTGTTCGAGAGATTAGTGGCTTGAGATATTTAGGAGTGGCTGAGGTTTGTTTCTTTATCTCGACGATGGGTTAGGGGATGGAGAGTTGGTTGAGGCTGTTACTATATTATGGGACTAAAATTTTATAAAACTTTTAGGGCATTAGATTATTAAATTGATCCTATTTTAAAGCCCTAGGAGATTCTGACCTCACATTATAAATTAACTGATTTAAAGCTTTTGTGCAATGTTTTATTTCGCAAATGTTCAAGATGTATGTTCTTATTAGACTCGTTAAAAATTTAAACTTTATCGGAGTCATTAAAGCGTCTTTATGAAATAATAATTTCTTAATGCTTTGCTCTAGATACGTTTTAGCAGACAACTATAGATTTTAAATAATAAAACAATATAACGGTTTTAAAGTTTACCATACAATTTAATAACTAATCGTATATTGTTTTACTTCTGTCCATCACTTTAACAAACGATTATAATTTATAAAGTGTTACATATTTTTTAAAGCTACAATCAACATTAATTTAATTATTATTTATTTAATACTCTTCACTTTACTGACTTTCATTCCAATAAATAATAATCATCAAATAAAAAGTACATATTGAATTTAAAATTCTCGCGCCTTTTATCCAAGAGCCAAACGGAAATCAAATCTATAGAGGGCTTCACAGCTTGCGGTCATCTGTGTGTGTATGTGTGTAGGGGTATATATAGGTACATGAGTGCTTTCAGCAAGGCGAAGTTTTCCGTCGTAGCGCGGTGTAGCGCAGCAGCTTTGTGATTTAATTAGCCGGAGTTGAGTTTCTTCTCATCCCCCGTCACCGCCCTCGGCTGCCGACCTCTTTATGGACTTTTACTTTCCGCGTATTCTCTTTTTCACGGTGCTTTACGGTCAGCATGAAAGGCATTGACGCGCGAGCGCGCGCATCCCGCCGCATTATCTCTTTGCTTGTTATGTTTTCGCGAGCTTGTTATATTATAACGACGCGAAAAGTGTCATTAGTCGCATTTATATCTTTCGCGTTAAAAAGAGGTTTTTGCCTTGATTGTTTTGGAGGCTGCCTTGTTGAATCTTTCATAACGGGGCATAATTTTCAATTGAGCGTGAATGTTACTTTATTTGTGATAATGAGAGGAAATTGAGCTATTACTGCACGGAGAGAAATAGTACAGTAAATATTACTAAACGTATGGGAAATTTTACTAAAAAGTACAGTAATTCGATCACAAACCAGAAATAGTGATAAAATTACTGTACTGTGTTGGAAATGTTACTGAATACGTATTAAAATGTATAAGACAGTACAGTAATTTCTATGGGACTGGGTCGTTCTTACTAACCAAAGTGATACATTTTACTGTACTTTTTGGTAATTTTAGGTCGTTTCTTCACGTTTGCGCAGTCAGCTGTTGGAAAGACTTCAAGCGCCAGCAAGAAGCTCTATATCTAAAATCGAAATGTTGGTCCGGGATGGTTTTGAGTTTGCTATTCTGTATTTTTAATTCATTATTGATGACTATTTAAAATATCTTGCTAATGTTAGGTAAAAGGCTTATTGGTTGATATAAACCTTAATACTAAATTATTATTAAATTAATAATAATTAAACCTATTGTAAAGACTCTCCGCGCCAGTTTGCATAAGTGCGAATTTGAATCTCCCGCGTCGCGCGCGTCTCGTGCGAGACCGTAGTTCGCGCGCCGCCGCTAAACGGCGCAGCGCCGAAATTCCCGGAGTCAACCCAGCAGCGCGCGGAGGTATAAGCCCGCGCGGCCGAGTCCCTCTTCGGCTTCGGTCTCCCGAACATCTCACCTCGCGCAGATGGTCTTGGCGTCTTACGCTTAGTTTAATTTGAGAATAAAGTCCATTTTGTTTGTCGTATTTAAAATACTGGTGTTTTAATTGACTTACGCACCCACGAGGTGCAGATTCTTTTACCTGTACCTCGTTTTTGAATTACGGGATCGCTCCTGATCCCCCGACTCCCCTTCCTTCCACCTTCTCATCATTCACAGAGCCCCCCGCTCCGACTCGTCACTCGGCGTTGAGCGCATTTGCTCCGCCGACACATGCACTCTCTTGGAGTGCCGCCTACCGCTTTGCCGCTATGAGGAGATAGCGGTCCCTGGGCGAGCAAAGCTTGCTCGCCACTGAGATCATCGATCGGCCGTTGAGCGCATCTCGCTCCGCCGATCCTCCAGCGCTCTGTGCAGCGCCTTCTCGCGCTCGGAGCATCGTCAACCGCCTCTTCGCCGCTATGACGACAGCGGCTCTCAGAGAGCAAAACTGCTCGCCACTCAAACCATCGATCCGCGTCGAGCGCATCTCGCTCCGCGGATCTCCCCGCCAACCTTCATTGTGCGCTGTTCCGCTCGGATCGAGCCGACACGCCTGCATCATGGTTTTAAATTTGCTGGTACAGAATGATCCTTATCCTTTTTTTGGAATTGGGATAATTTTAGCCATTTTCCATTTTCCTTGATAGTTGTTATTATTCATGTGTGTTATACTGTGCTATGATTTCTATGTTTAAATGTTTCAATACAATATTAGGGATGTTGTCTGTTCCCATTGACGTTTTATTATTTAAATGATGAAATATATAAACCGTTTCGGCCATATTTGTGAAGAGCGGATATTGTTTAATTGTTTCTGAGTTTGGTTTGTTCGCTGGGTTATTTTCACTGAGTGTTGTGTGATGTTTTTTGCTGTATTCGAAGTCTAATATTTCTTTTTGTAAATCCAGTATTTGTTTTTCTACTATTTCCTCTAGTCTGTTTGTGCTGTTATCATTTTTTGCATTTATTTGTTCAAAGTGATTTCCTATGGCATTCATGATGTCTTCTTGATCGTTCAAAATTATTTGGTCTTCTTTGTATTTATTTTCTATTGTATATTTTTCTTCTACAAGATTTAGTATTGATATATTTTCTTCGCTGTTTTTTATTTTTATGACTTCTATTTCTGTGCTTTTTTTTATTTTTGGGAAGAATTTGTCCGGATTTCTGTAGTCTATTTTATTTGTTGCATTTTCCCAATGTTTGTTGACGTTATTTCTGAATCTGTTTTCTATTTGAGCTTTTATTTTTTTAGTATTTGTTTGATTTCTTCTATTTCTTTTTTATTGTATTTAAGTTTGTTTTTCCTGTTTAATTGTGAGATTAAGTATTATTTGTATTTTAGCCGTTTTTCTATTTTTTCGTCTAAGTAATTATCCAGGGTATTTTTCTGTTGAAATGTAGGTGTTGCTATATCTATTGCTTCTAGTATTTTGGTCTCGATGTTATTGAGATGGAGTTCAATTTCTTCATTAATTAAATTTTCTATGCGTTGGGACTTTATCTTTAATATTTTCTAAAAGGTGTTCTTGCAGTTTCTTCCAGTCAGTTTTATTGTAGTTCGGTTTTTGTTTGAGATCAGTAGGGGTAAAATGTAGTAGCAGCGTATTTAATTTTATCTGGATTTGTAGTCCTTTGTGATCGCTGTCATAGTATAGTGTTGGTATTTTTTCATTTATTAGGTTAGTTATTTCTAATCGGCTGTCTACAATACTAATATCTAAATATGTGCCAGCTGTTGGAAAAGTAGACTCAATTGGGGTTAGAATCTTTGCATTGAATTCAATTGCATCTTCTTTTCCCCACTTTTTCAGATATCCGCCTCTGGAGTTACCTCTGTGGTCCCCCACTCCTTACATCTTGCGCTGAAATCTCCTGCCATTAAATAATAGTTGTTATTTCCTAGATTTAATTTCCACATTAAATTATTTAGTTCATTTATGACTGGATTTGATCAGTCTGTGACGCATTTACTGAACAGTACGGTAAAAAATCAAATATCCAATTCACGTAACCGAAATTTTTAAGTTCTCGTGTCACTTGTGTCTGATGACGTGTATTATTTACGTAGAATTATGGTCTATATCAATCAGTTTAATAATCATCATTCAATTCAGATTATATCAGATATGCCCCCCCCCCTTCCCTTGCATAACCAATAACGTTATATACTACTTAGGGGAACATGTGGCGATATGGAGGTCTTATGGGTCAATATGGGAGATTTAGACATTAAAAGTATTAATCAAACTTTGAAAAAACTGTAACACCCCTAAAGTATTCAGCGATTCTTTATCTACAAATAAGTACACATCATTATTTATGTAAATGCATAGATATTAAAATGTATTAATCTAAAAAAGGCGATCACTTGAAACCCCATATCACTCCTGCAAATTGGCGGTGGGGCGATGGGTTTCCCGTGTAAATCAAATGGAAGTAAGTCGGCCATATTGAAAAAAAAGTTCAAGTGGGGCTATATGGTGGTTTTTTTTATTAAATTATTTAGATTCGTCTATTTCAGTTTAAACCACTTCCAATACATTTATTAGACCTTTAGCCAGTACCTGAAAAAAGTCCCCATTAAAAATAGTTCTTTTTTAATATCACCAACCCCCATATTTCACCGTCCCCCATATAGTTCCATATTCCCCTATATTAGGAGAGTGTCAGGGATTCGGATCACGAAATTTTGTTGGCTGTAGAAATATGAAGAATGCTGCAATATTAGACCATGCACTGTTAAAAATGTAATTTTAACAGAATATTTTGAAATTATAATACCGTTATTCATTTTAATACATGTAATTGAAAATGTTTTTAAATTTAAGGAAAATTTAATATAAATATTGAAAAATGTAAGGGCATTTAATACACGTATTTTAATTTTATTCAAACAGTGTTTGAAAATTTATTAATACATGTATTTTAAATGAAATTTAATATACGTATTTGTAAGTAAACTACACCCATGTGTGTGAAGTTTTCTTACAAAATTTTTAACCGTGTATGCTAAAAAAACCAAGTACTGAACATATTTATAGTTTTATTTTGAAAAAAAAGTTCCCTTTTCAAACTGTAATCATTTAATCTTGGATAGTATTAAAAGCAATCACAAAATCGAAAGTCAAACTAAAGAACACGAGCTTTTATTTACTTTTTCTAGGTTGAAAAAATATTAATGTCTTCGGAAGTTATAATAGTTTAAACTTCTGCAATGCAAATGCATCAAAATATGTATGAAATTGTACTGCGAATTTTCGCATTTGCTTACGGTAACTATAAACTATTATAACTTTGGAAGGGATTAATATGTTTTAAATCTGGAAAAATTAATTCAAAGCTCGTTTTCTTTAGTTTACTTTCCATTTCTCCAATCACTCGTAAGACTACTTTTCAAGATTAAATCGTTACAGTTTGAAAATGAGACTTTTTTCAAATTTTTTTTCTAATATTACAGCTTTCTTCATAAAATTTCCACATTCAAAATATATCCTAAACTTTGAGCCAAATCCGTCGTCGGGATCCCTGACACTCTTCTAGTTAACATCATTATTACAGTGGTTATATACTAATAAATTAACTTTATACTTTTGGATTTATTCATTTATTTTATATAAATATCTCTGAATGAAAGCATTTACCGAGCACTGCGAGAATGCAGATTATTGTCGAAAATTAAGTTCACTGAGAATCAGCCAAGTTTTATATAGACACAATGAAATCGCATAAAGAAAACTTGAATAACTCTATATACTCCCGGCAGCGAACAATTCAAAGGCAGAATCTAGCAAAATCCATAAGCACACCTCGACTTATATCCACAGCGCGTGGATCAACAGAGCTTGAAAAGCCGCGCTTGGAAAATTAGCTTTTTCCATCTCTCCGCGTCTCAATCCACAAGAATAACAGCAATTAACTTTCCGAAAAGCTCTCTTTGCGCCGCGGCGCAACGTGCAAAGAATAAACACCGAGAGGCTGTCTCGGCGGTAGTAGCGGCGGCCGCGGCTCTGCGGCAGCCACAAAAGCTGTGCGCTGCGCCAAGGGGCCGCCGCCGCTGATTGTAACGTACAAAAGCTCCCTTACAACTCGAACAATGCCCGTGAATTAGTACTTCTCTCTCTCTCTCTCCCTCTCCCTCTCCCTCTCCCTCCACTTGAAGTCAAGAGCAAACTCGCTGGAATAATCGAAACGCGAGCGTCGGAGAGACGATCCGAGGAACTATCAAAATCATGGGGGTGTACAGAAGTTGGTGCGCCGTCGCTGACGACGACGACGTCTGCGAGTGACCTGAATCCGACGCATAATATACACGGAGCAAGACAAACAGAGAGCGAGCGAGAGGGAGTGAGAAATAGGCCGAGGAGTGGAAAGTCGCGCGCGTGTTTACCTGCAAAGAGAGAGAGAGAGAGAGAGAGAGAGAGAGAGAGAGGGAGGGGGAGGGAGAGAGATGTCAAAGTGGTGCGCGAATAAATGTGTCTGTCTAGTGGTCGCTCTACATACTTGCGGCCCACTCGGCCACGGGTGCGCGTGCACGCGTGTATGTTTGCGCCCGTGGACGTGGCGGGCTGTCTTTGGGAGCCCAGCGGCGGCGGCGGCGACGGCGCGGAGTAGTGGCCGACTAGATTTACCTTATGAGAGCGGGACGTAAGCTCGTTTCGAGCATTCAGCGCCGAGGGTCCGTGAGATGAATGTGCGATGTGTTTTAAGTGCCCTCAAGTTGACCGACGCTGTAATGTCAGTCGTCCGGCAATTTACGATATCGTTCATTTTGATTGACGAGAGCTGTGCGCGAGATTGAGCTTTAATAATTATCGACCTCACTTTGTGGCAAATGCGATCGTGGAAATTTATTCGATTTTAAACTATATACTGCAATGTTATATGTATATGTTATAATGTAATAACGAAAAAAGATTGTAGAACGGGAAAGCAAATGGATATGACATTTTTACGAATGAACTTATATATAGATAACCATTTTAATGGTCGGTAGCATGAGAAAATCATGTAAGTATAATATTATATGTATTTTTAGAAACGAGATTTTTCATATCTATTATTAATATACAACCAAACACCACTTACAACTGCCATAAAGCTTTAAGAAAAAAAAAGAAAAAAAACGGAAAATGAGCGTTTCATAACTCACACTCCCGAAGAACCGTATCTATCCGTGCACCCCATATCCTCCCCCGAAATAAAATCCACGCAGTCGCGATCCCCCAGCACCGATCAGCGCCGCGCATATAATAACCCATCTTTATCCTCACCCGGCGTAATAACGGCATACATCACAGGGGGCCACCCAAAAGCCGTATACCCTCGTATATATGTATATAATATATTACACAACACTATCTCCTCGAAACACTTTATTATCGCTCTTGACGCGCGCGCGCGTTTGCAATCGTTCCGTCGCGGCCCCGAGAATCTTTCAAACCCTTTCGATTAGATCGGCCGTCTATATAGCACCGTCACGCGGGCTGCTGCTTGTATTATATGCGCGCGAGTGACCTGGTATTTCGGCTACGTGACGGGTAACTCGATAGGGTCGAGCTGCCGCGCTATGCGTATACCATATATATTACATATAAGGGTGACAATTGAGCGCGGCCCCGCGCTCGATCGTGTTTGCATTATTTTTTCTCTCTTTTTCGGTTTTTCCTCATACGTATGTATATAGGTACGTGTTGGATATTTGTACGAGGAGGAGGGAATATATATGCCGGTTCAGCGAAAAATCGCTTCTCGAGGTTGTGAGGTGATTTTGGAGGAGGCTGCTGCTGCGCGCCGTGGGGCTTTTCCTCCGAGTGTGGGCTGTTTATATTATGTGTGTGTTCGGGTGATAAGCGATTGGACTTGGTCGACATGGGTTCGGGGATTTTCGACTATCACGAGTAGTGTGTGCCGTGTGTAAGGGTTTCGAGCAGCGCGATCGTTTCGATACTGAAGGCGCGAATGTATGTTTTTTCTTTTTTTTTTGGTATGGGACGGGGCTACGAAATGATTAGGGGAGGAAAGGTATGATTGGTGTATAGTCGTCTATATGGCTGTTCACCGTTGGAAAATATTTTTATTGTTATTTTATGGGGTCTAGAATGAGATCGTCTTTGTGTGTGTTTATATATTATGGCTGTATTATTTGAAGTATCAAAAGCAATATCTTATGAAAAATTATAGTAAAGTGTAAAATCTTTTCATTCGGTTATAGTCACAAAGTTGTTCAGTGAAAGGAACAAACAATTATTTTATCGCAGTGTTACCAAATACTCTTATTATTGAGTAAAATAATTTTGTAATTAAGAAATTAAGATTGTAAAAATCTTATGAAACTTGATGAAATTTTAATATAAATATGACAGTTTTATATCAAACAATTTTCAAAATGATCCCCGGTATATATAAAAAATATAAAAACTACCTTTCCACAAAATTTTAAAGTGATTGCATACGTTTTACCCTAGTTATCGCATATCAAAGGAAATCGATTTTTTTTATAAAATAATTTTTCTCCAAAAATATCTGTTGTAAATACTTGAAATTTTGGTAAACTGATTTCTATACGAGAGATTACCAAAAAAAATTCTCCTCGATATCTTTTGCTATTTTTGTAAATAAGTCATACAGGAATATAGCTATTGACATCATTTTTTTTAAATTAGATAATTTTACGCTTCATCAAATGAATTGCTATAACAACACGATATTAATGTTAAAGCATTTGAAAAATGAAAAATAGTTTTTCAAAAAGTGAAAAATCGATATAAAAAAAAAATTAACAAAGAACCATACAATATTATTTTTTTCTAATCACATTGGAAGCAAAACAAATCTTTTGAGCTGTGCCCGAAAAATATCCGATAAAAATGGCAAAAGTTACAGCTGTACACTCACACACACACACACACGCACACACACGCACATAGCGACATCCTATTTTAAAAGGAAGATGGGTATGAGGGCGCAGCCATATTACTGAACAAAAAATATCATTAGTCAACTGAAATTAGGGCCTCTGCGCGCGTAGCGCGCTTAGAATTCCTAGTTTTCTAAAAATTGCATATTCTGACTTCTAATCATTAAAACATGTTTCTAACGTGTTTTCTCGAAAACTTTTTTTTTTCTCTTTGAGGAAGCCAAACTGAAACTTCAGTACACAACAGTAGTTTCACTTCTTTTATAAATCTCTAACTTCTATGTTAAAACTCATCGTACTCAGCTCTGCAAGCATAATATAATTTTAATCTTAGAAAAATTTATACCGCACAGATAAGGATATATATGTGCAAATTCCACGAAATCTGCGACGAAACCCGAAATATGGCTTTGAATTTTTTTTTCGAGCACACCTACCAAACCATGTTTTTCTGGTTGTTTGTAGTATATACAAGAGGAATTCGCTGTTGAACAGGGTCCATCGAATGGTATACTTTTTCTAGAACAACCATTCCTTCCTCCCAAAAAAGTCGGCATTGACGATTCCTGCGATTTGTGAATTTTTATGTCTTTTCGACGTTCAACTTCAAACCCTTGTAACTTTTGAAGGAATCAACATTTTTTAATTTAAAAAAAAGGAATTAAAGCTCTTTGTGTCTAGTTGTATTTTCTTTTTTAAAACTTTGAGTTTAAAGTTTCTAGGCTAAATTGCTGAGGTATGAAGAAAAGGGC
>JAPYZP010019103.1:0-15772 GCA_030522985.1 Torymus sinensis
TTTTTTTCAGTGCTCGCAGCATTTCAGTGTTGGACTCTTCCAGGGGCAATATCGTATATCGCGTTGTGATTAAAGGTGCTCGAGTTGTACACTGAAATACTTTGCGCACTGCGACGATTCTGTAGTGTATTGGGCTCTGGCTGGCGTTGGATTAGATATTATAATATGGTTGTGCATTATTGATGTATTCGGTAGTACGTAGACGCATGATAACGTTGCACTGCGCAAGGTATTCCTCTCCCTTACCACTTTCGCCTTTAGGTCACTGCTGCTGCCGCTGCTTTCCAGTAGACTAGAAACTTCAAGCTTTCAATGTCCCACGACGAGCCCGCAATTCTCTCTTTCGATCTAAACGAGAATAACCGATTATTCTGCATTGCAGGTGGTCGGCGAGATTGAGCAGGTGTACTTCGAGAACACAACGCGCCACACGATGGCCAGCACGATCTACAACGTGCATCTACATCCGTCCGTCTGCCTCAAGAACTTCCTGCCCATCGACATAGTCATCTGCATGCCTGGCAATACGCAGGAGCGCAAAGTTGAAGCCAGCACGACGCTCCAGATACCCACCATCGATCCCAATCACTCCAGCATTGTCATCAAGGTGAGGCAGAGGAAAATATAGGTGTTGAGTGATGATTGGATGGGATTGATTTTTGGATAGTTTGATTAGATTTTGTTTGTCTTTTATTGATTAATCTGATGTAGGTGCCGCTTTTTGTATGTAGTGATTCATTGTCGTCAGCTGGAGAAAAATGCACTCAGTTCATGAAAGTGCATTTGACTTGAAATGTAATTTTAGAGGAGTTCTATCTACTTAGTATTGAGTATTCAAAATCTACATAATTTATCTTTTCTTTTTTTTTCTTATTCAGATAAATTATAACTTTAAAAAATAAAATAACATCATGAGGTAGTAAAGAAGGATACCCGCGAAAATATAAGGGGTAGGAAAATTATAAAAGCAAATTCAATCGAAGTAATGAAAAGGTAGTGCAAAATAAGGCATGCTGAAATTCAATGAAACAAGTAGAAAACAATTTTTTTTACTCTAAGTTTTTTCCTTGGTTTTGTTTTCAGTAGTCTACTTAAAATTCTAGCTCCCATATATTTTTTTAAGTTAAATTCTCAAGGTAACAATAAAGATTCGAAGTTTATAATACAATATTTAAAAAGCATATCCTGAAAAAAAATCAAATCCATCCTCCCATCCAAAGTACAGATATACCACCACTAAAAAAGATCCTCCGTTTACCGAACGCCATTAAAATTTCTATTCAACCAATCCAGCTGCCGCAGTATCTGGAGAAGGACTGGTCCTGTCGTGTGGACATCAGCTCGAACGCGCCCGAGTTCTCCGTCTGGTCCTTCGAGTCCTTCGACAGCGCGCAGAAGGTCATCATGGATTTGGGCATGCACACTTCCTACAAGCACGGTTCCATCATCATGGCTCTCTACTGTCCGTTCTGGATGCTCAACAAGACCGGCCTCATGCTGTCGTACAGAGTAAGAGAAGCGACCTCGCCTTTACGTTTGTTTTTGTTATCTACTCACCACGCAGAAGTATACCGATATATATATACTTATAGAGAGAGAAAGTGAAAGTAACAGGTTGATTAACACGAATGATAAGAATTTTTGGCACCCTCTTGTTATTGGCATTATTCTAACAGATACTTTCTATCCGAGAGAGAATGATGCCGATGATTTTGTATTATATTACACACCTTTATCGAGACTGTCATGCAATATACTGTCAGTTGAAATTTCTGGTTTTGAGACAGTAAGTTTGGTAAATTCTTTAGGTCTTTTGTGACAAATAACCCCTGCACCCTACTTTTAAAAATTTTTTTCTAGATTTTAAACATTGATTGACTTTTTGAATTTAATTATTTTTCATTTACTTGGTATTTTATTATTATTATTATTATTATAATTATTATTATCATCATGTAATATAGTAAGTATATACCTTACCTTTATTAAAAAATCAGAAATTTATCAGCGAGATGAAAAAGTGCTCTAAAGCGTCGACAACTCTATACTGTAAGAAAACGCTCAAGTACACATTTACATCTTGATTCCATAACATCATATTGACAATATATTAAGCGCATCATTTATCATCTCGTAAACTAATTATACACTTTTCTCTTCCCCACGACATGTATGGTGTGTCCACCTAACGATCGTCGTCTTAATACACTTACACGACTCTCTCCATTGTGTTTCCAGAAATCGAGTAAAGGCGGCAAAGAACACTCGAGCCCAGTCAAGGTAGAGATCCCAGGCAATTAATGCCTTTCATAACAGACACGTTCTATACTTGATACATTTTATGTGTGCTTCTCGTAGGAATTTAGGCTCTATACGATATCACCTTTTTTCAAAGTCAAGCTTTATATATGATTAAACGATAGAGCCGAGAAGAGAGAGTTATGCATCAAATTTTTAGATTAAGCTTTCTTATGTTTTTAATTGAAAGAATGACCATTAGTAATGATTTTTTTATATTTTTAGCTTTAAATTTTATTGTTTTGCTGTATTTTAAATGGTTTTTAATATAATTAGCAAGAAAAAGTCTGGTAAATACAATTATCTTTTTTGTGATTCCAGAACATGTACAAAAGTAGTAAAGGTTTTTACCAGATAATCATTTTCAGTTTTCGTATTTTCACATATTATAATTTAAATAACTACAGTATTGATTAAAATTAAACAATATATTGGTGTATAACTTTTCTTCTTATTTAAAGATTTACAAATGAACTGCTTAAAATTTATGTATTGATATTTTATTTTTTATTTATTTTATATGCCTACTTATGCAAGTCAATTTTAATTTTCAAATAGTAAAAACGTATCTTTAATTACTTTAACAATTCCATGTACTATTCAAAGTAAATTGATGCAATTGCTTTTTTAATGATTGCTTTTTTAATGAATTGAAAAATGTTTCAAGAAATTCTTCTTTTTTTTTTTTTTTTTTTCTTATTGTTGTATAAAGTACTTCTCATTGTCTCTTTAATCTCTTAGTAACTATTTTCCAAAGTCAAAACTTACAACTATCGTGACTACTGTATATATTCTTATCTCAATATTAACTTTCTCTTCACAATCGATTAATATCTCTCGCATGATGTAAAGTAATTTTCTGCAGACTAACAAACAGATATCTTTCGCAAAATAATTAAAGATGCTGAATTTGAAAGACTGAACTTGACCGAAGTACTCTATATGGATGTGCCAATGGCTTCTTTGTGCTTCAAAAAAAAAAAAAAAAAAAAAAAACAAAAAAAATAAAAAAATATACTCACCATAGCAAACACATAAACACACAAATACGTAAAACGAGATGGTCTTTCAGAGAAAGTATTTCTGTATCGGTACCGGCGGCGGTCGTCGGAGTGGATGCCGCAAGAAGAAGGTGGGAATCTTGTGACCTGTCTCCCCCACCCCCGGGTGACTTCTATCTCACTTACGCTACTTACTCACTCACTCACTTTTGCGTTAACCCCGTACACGCGTGAGACGAAAACTAATACGGAGAAAAAAAGCCCCTGACCGGCCGACGAGTCACGGACGACGGAGCGAGAAAAAGAATTTATTACGATGTGCATCTTGAGGAACTAACGATACGTCGTCGAGCGTCGAGAGAATTCGCCTCGCATACGACGAGGATTTTTTCGTGGAAATTCTGGTTTTGGTTTCATGAGTAAATGTGGGTTTTGTGAGATTGATAAATTTTTTGCTCGTCGAATCAAACGGAAAAATAAAATAACAATATATTTTATACACGAAAGAATCCCGTTGATGCGATGACCTTTCCTTTCTCGGCGTCCAGTTATTAACCAAAAACTATCTTTGTCCGAGATCATAGGAAATATTGCATTGCATGCTGTTCATACGCAATTTTTATCGTGCATGATATATGGTATGATTGTTTAGTTTAATTCGTATTTTTATTAGATGTAAATAGGTATACTGGTTATGCATATTATTACACTAGTAGTATATTTTATGTCCATATAAATATATATATATATTTAGTATGTAAGATTGAGGAACATGGAGAGGATAATTTTTCTCACGAGGCAAATTGTTACCAGAATTCACTGTTTTTGACATTTTCATCAATACTCAAATCAATGAGAAACAGTTGACTAATTGGAAATCATTTTCAAAGTAGTGGTGTCTAGTATATCGGTATATGTTAATAATTACCAGTTACAAACATGCACCAATGTGATCTTACAAAACAAAACAAAAAAAAAAACAACTAATGAACTGTATAAATTACTAAAAAATAACTGCACTACTTTTCCGACTAACTTAAATTTTCGTCAAAATTCAATATTAATACGTTTTATCGTCCCTTTCCCAAGTTTTCGTTAAAACCTATCCTACAGGCCCAACGAAAAAGCAGCCATGCTTAAATTAAGCCTCAATTTCGCGAACCTTGGAGAGGGTCCAGAACCACGAACTAAAAAAAAAAAATAATTCACTGATTACCAGGTGGAAGTTTTACGGCTTCTAACATACACCCTTAACAATATTCCTCGCGCCTGTATAACTATTATTTCTCATCCTCTCCGATTGTTTTCTTTCGCGGCTGTACTTTCAGAACTCGGAGGACCACCTGAACGTGCTCTACCATCCGGAGACGTTCAAGGGTCCGATTCTCTTCTCCTTCCGCTCCAAGGTATTCTTCGGCAAGAAGAAGGCGATGATACGCGTGGAGGACGGCGAGTGGAGCGACAAGTTCTCCATCGACGTTGCTGGTAGCAAGGGCGTCGTCTCGTGCAAGTACAACAGCAAGGTTTATCAGGTGAGTTGGAGGGAATTTCATTTCTATTTCTGTTCGATAGTGTAATTTGAATTATGAGAAGTCTTGTTTTTGTAAAGGTTAAATCAGCAGTAGAAATTATTATATTATTAATTTCAGATCGGCGTGCACAATCAGCTGACCTACAACTCGCTGACGAAGCAGATCACGTTCACCCCTTACTTCGTGCTGATCAACGACGCGGATTTCCTGATCGAGTGCCAGGAGGCCGATCGTCCTGCCGATCCCATTATCAAGGTACGCTATTACCCTTGAAAACTCCGTCCTGACTTTTTTCCGTAATATCTCATGAAAATTAAAGGTACCGCCGGGCGAGTGCACAGCGTTCTGGCCGAACTCGGAGCACGAGTCGAAAACGCTGAAGGCCAAGGTGGCGGGCCATCCCGAGAAGACCGCTGCGTTTCTGTACACCGACGTGCACAGTACTTTGCTGAAGCTCGATAACAAGGTGACTCATTGTTTTTCATCGATTATACACGCGTCTCTCACCTTTATGGTATACTTAAGAGATGATTGATTACTTCATTGTTTTTTTTTTCTTTTTGTCAATAGTACGGCGGAATACCCGTCGACATACAGATCAACGAGGGCGGCGTGTACATATCGCTGTCGCCCTACGCCCACGGCAACGCGCCAGCCCTGATTGTCAACCACACGGCGTATCCAATGAACCTGTGGGAGAAGGGCTCGATGAACGTCAGGTATGCGTAATATACCTTTTGCGACGCGTTATTTTACTTCGATCGTTATGATATATTTTTCGGCTTCGCAGGACCATCCAGGCGTACAACCGGATGTTCTACACGTGGGAGAACCCCGCGGGCCCGAGGCTCATCGTGTGGGAGGATGGTAACAAGAAGGAGATCCAGGATAATCTTCGAAAGGTGCGTTATATACTTCTTTGCTCTTATTACCCTACCTCTTATGCACAAAAACTAAACGAGAATGTTGTTGGTCTTTTTCTTTTTCTTTGTTAAAGGACACTCTGGGCGCGTTCATCATGCCGGAGATAAACGAGGAGCTGTACTATGTCTCCTTCCTCGACGGCATTCAACGCGTCTTGCTGTTCACGGCGAATTTGAAGATTGCCCAGGATTGCCAGCTGGTCGGTGACCTTGAAATCATCGACCAGGATATCACGATGAGCATACACGGGGTTGGCTTATCGCTCGTCAACAACATCAATAGATCGGAACTCTTGTACATGTGCATCGCGAGGTGAGTACAATGTGGGATGGGATTCGAAGTAATATAATACATTTTCGAATATATTTATATTTATTGGGCTTAGTCAAAAATTCCTTACAAGTAGCTTTCGTACAGCTTGTAACACTTAAGACGATAATTAACTAAGAAAATTCTTGTAACGCGGTATTCGCCTGACCTATATAGCTCGGGCATAATTTGGGAGACGCGTAAATCGATGACTGGCCGATGGCGGGCGCTGAACAACCGCGAGGTCGGTCTCGTCGAGGACGGCTACCAGCGCTACACGCGCGAGCTCCAGGTCGACAAGGAGACGCCCTACCGCATTTACCTCGAGCCGAAATTCGAGGTCGACTATCTGAACATGGAGATGCTGCGACCGCATCGGCGCTACATGCGTCGCACATTCCAGACCGGCCTCTGGGTGCAGTATCGCACCTCCGTGCACCAGGTCCAGCTCCACGCTAAGATCAACAGGCTGCAGATCGATAATCAGCTTACGGACTGTGTGTTCCCGGTGATACTGGCGCCTGTGCCGCCGCCCAAGAGCGTATCGCAGAGCTCAGGTGTGTGTGAAGGGTGATTTTTTGTTCCCATTTTACGAGTACTGCATAACAATGTAATGTCTTACTCTGCATTTAGTTATGAAACCATTCGCCGAGCTGAGTATGGTGAAACGTCTGCTGGAGCACAGCAACGTACAGCAGTTCCGCTACTTCAAGGTGCTCATCCAGGAGTTCCATGTGAAGGTCGATCTGGCCTTCATGAACGCCCTGACGCTGCTCTTCGAAGCGGACGAAGCGAACGAAACTCAAGAGGTAAGTCACGCTTCTTTCTGAACTCGTACATATACAACTGACAATATTTCTTATATTTTCTTACTTCGCAGAGCGAGTTATTCAAAAACGATATGAAATTGGTCAACGAGCCGCTTTTGCATCACGTCAGCATAATAACCTCCGCCGAGCAGAAGAACTTCTTCGATTTGCTTCACTTCTCGCCACTGAAGGTTTGTTACCTTGTTACCTTGTGAATGATTTAAACACGGAGCATTGACGTTGACGTTTCTTTTTAGATTCACATAAGCTTCTCCATGGCGGGCAGCGGTGGAGGACCATCCGCAATGCCCCAGTTACTTAACGTCCTGCTTCAGGGTATCGGAGTCACGATAACTGACATCAACGATATTGTCTTCAAGTATGTATTTAGTTGCTTGTGGTTCATTGTTATAATAACTAAAGCATTCGTTAGTTATTCGTAAATGTTGGTTTAGTTAATTAAACTTTGACTGATTCTGAGAATATATTTTGAAAAATCAAGTGCTTTTTTAACTTATATTATTGTTTTAAATTTTTTATTCAAAAGAAATTGGTTTCTTAAATCTTCTAATTTCATGAATATTGGTTTTAAAACAATATCTAACAATTTTACAAATAAAATTGAGTTTCAATTACTATGAGGCTGTACAATAAAAACTATCCATAAAAAACAATCATATTCCTGTCCGTAGGCTAGCCTACTTCGAGCGAGACTACGTGTTCATGACGAACAATCAGCTTATCGCTGAGGCGACGAGCCACTACACCGGTCAGGCGATCAAGCAGCTGTACGTTCTGGTGCTCGGACTCGACGTGATCGGCAATCCTTATGGTCTCGTAGTCGGCGCCATGAAGGGTGTGGAGGATCTATTCTACGAGCCGTTCCAGGGCGCCATTCAGGGTCCTGGCGAGTTCGCCGAAGGCCTTCTCCTTGGCGTGCGCAGTATGCTAGGACATACCGTGGGCGGTATGGCCGGCGCTGTGTCCAAGATTACCGGAGCTATGGGTAAGGACAGGCATTATTACATCTTTTTTTTAGGATACAAGAAACGATTTTTTATTGAAGTACATTGGCTGAGTATTAATCGTTTATAATTGTAATGTAGGTAAGGGATTAGCTGCGCTGACCTTCGACAAGGATTACCAGCGCAAACGCCAGGAGCAGCTGAACAAGCAGCCTGCAAATCTACAGGAGGGATTGGCAAGAAGCGGCAAAGGTTTAGTCATGGTAAGAAAAGAAACTACGTCCGTTTTATCTTTTCTTTTTTTATACGAGGTGTAACGCCCCATTTCTTGGTTGTTTTCATAGGGCGTAGTGGATGGTATATCGGGAGTCGTGACGAAACCCTACTCCGGGGCGAAAGAAGAGGGTTTCGAGGGTTTCTTCAAGGGCTTCGGTAAGGGAATGGTGGGACTCGTCACGAGGCCCACTGCTGGACTTGTTGACTTTGCCAGCGGCTCTTTTGGAGCGGTGCGAAGGTATGTACATATTTCACTCGAATAGATGAGAGAATTATTTTCAATTGAAATCACGCTGATGGTCATGTTTTTCAGAGCGACGGATTTGAACGAAGAGGCTAAGAGGGTCCGACCACCTCGATTCCTGCAGCCTGATAGCTTGGTTCGTCCGTATGTGCGTGACGACGCTGAGGGCAATAAGATTCTTTTCGTAAGTATTTTGTTGTACAAGCGTTTTTTATTGTAATGAGTAATGATTTTATTGGCGATTTGCAGGAACTTGAGAAGGGAAAATACGCCAACACTGATATATACTTCTTCCATATGTCTATTCTGAAAGATGTTTTATTACTTACCGATCAAAGGATTGCTTACTTGGAGAAATGTGATCTGTTTGGTGGTTGGAAGGTCAGTTGAGCTAAAGCTAAATTTGTGCCATTTAGTGAATGTAGAGTCTGATGGTATTAATAATGAATGTGTTTTTGTGAATTGAAGGTCGATTGGTCGTATACTTGGAAAGAAATCGATCCGCCACCAATAATGATCGACAAAGGAATTCAGATTTGTATTAAGGATACTAAGAGAAAAAAGCTGGGAGGACTCTTTGGCAGTTCGGATATGACAAAAATTCTCCTTATACCAGATTTACAAACGAAACAGGTGAGACTCGTCTTTACGAATATTATTGTTCGAATTTTTTATTTTTGGTCAGACGAAAGAATTGATGAATGATGTTTTCTTTGCAGCTGCTGTGCAGCAAGATACAGGAGCAACTTCGACAATATGAAGTCTACACGGAGAGAATTTTAGGAAAGGAAACGTCTTAATTGTAGTGTAACAGCTACCATACAATGTTGGAGTACAAGCTACGCTAATTTAGGGCCGCTGCCGCCCTAAAGCGGTTGAACGATTTTTACGAAGACTATACTAGTGCAGCAGCGGCCCTAACCTGTAGTATAAACGAAATGGTTCGTTTCGTTGAACGGATGAACTATCTAGAAAGTCTCCTCTTCTGAAATCCTCTCCGTGTATCTACGCGGAGAGAATTCATTTTCTCACTAATCTTAGTGAGAAAATGAATTTAAAAAGCCAATGAATTTCTCATTCATGGAATCCGTCGAACTTTTGCGCGGATTCGCTATTTTGTCACTACTGGAGCACAAAAGAATCATGTTCACTGAACGAAGACTGATACGACTTTTGACGTAGAAGAGGAATCATAGTCGATGAAGATGTGAAAAGTGAAAGATTACCGCGCTCTTCCCTCTCTTTCTTCAGCACTAAGACGCTGAAGACAAAAAAAATTGTGATTCCAGTACCTCGATAACTGGGAATAGCCTTTGTACGCGTAGTTGTAGAGGAGCATCGAGATCAGCATCAACACCGATAGCGTGATTATTGTTAGAACGTCTATGATGACGCGTAGTTATACCGGCGGAACGTTTTCTTCGCAAGCACAACCTATAATTTTGTGGTTTTTCGCAAATGTCACGGAATCCAGTGATTTACGAGTCGTCGAGATAAGAGCATATAATTTTCCGCGAATCGTATTTATTTTATATATATACATATGTCCATAGAACGTTGATACTGAAGAGCTTTATACATGATTTTCTTAAGATAGTTCTTTCACGCGAAGTGTACTGTACTTAGTATATAAGATGAAAATCTTCGAAAATGATGATTGTTTGAGAAAGATAAAGTTTTTAATTTTTTTATTACTTCAAATATTTTAATTAAATGAAATTAAAAAAAAAATTAATTTAATCAAATTGACTTTATGAATTTTAAGTTAATAACTTAAAATTTTAATTTTATTATAAGACCTTTTTTAAACATTCAGAAATTTTTGATTTTTTTGTCAACAGCTTATTTTACGTAATTTAATTTAGCAATAAATTACTAAAGTCAAATACGTAAGAATGGATTTATGAAAGAACCATCTTAATTTCAATGGCTTATTATAGATTTCATTTTTTTTTTATCGCTAAGAGATATACTGAGTGTTGCACTGCTTACGAATGTATACTCCTTTGCAATGTGTATTTGAGAGCATGTAAAAACCGCGAAAGCCTAACCTGCGACAATGAATATTTTTTTTGTATAAATATCTTTTAACTGATTAAACTTGTTTTACTATTATCATGTTTTTCTTTTCTTTTATTGATGAACGTATATGAAGTAACATGTGTGAGCGTATCTTTTTTGATATTATTTTTGTTCTTATGAAAGACTTTGCAAGTAATGAAGAGCATTTTATATGAACTAGCTGGAAGATATTTATTTGTGGATTGCAGATAAAAAAGTTGTTTATATATAAGTATATATATATGTGTTAAACACTTGAATCATCAGTTGGAAGCTACAAAATAAACGGCAATTGAAGTTTAATGTCATTGTGAGGCCATATATTTTTCATTGCTGTGTCTCATGTTGTAGATTTTACAAATAAATAGGACACGTTGATGAATAAATTTGTATTTTTCATTAATTTACTGATAAGTAATCCAACTCTACAATTCCGAAATGTATGGAAGTTCTCAGCATCTTAGTTATGTGCTCTGTTGTGTTTTGATTGCTTGTATATAGACTGTCGCTGATAAATCAATTGTTATAAAACAATCAATAAGCGTAGTCGTGTACAAGTAGACAATGCACAACAATATACAAAACACGTCACGGAATACACTCCACAGCTCTTATACAAAAACTTCCTGAAACTCATAAAAAAACTCATAAGACTTTCATATTTCTAAAAAATAACTCCAGAGATTTAGAAAAAATTTTCGAAATTTTTCTTCTCTAATTGATAATTCTTTACTAATTCTAGGAAATGGTTATTCGATTCCTGCCAAAAGTTAGTTTCTACCGTTGAAATTGTATTAATTAATTAAGTATATGAATTTGATAACTTCGAAAGAAATTTTAATTTAATTTAAATTGTTTGATACTGAAATATGAAATAAAAAAATTGATTTTATTTCAACACTGCAGGCTCATCCCCTTAAGTGCAACATCACGTTCAAAAACAAGTCTACTAAGGTACAAATAAACGTAAAGTGGTAAGTCTACTAAAGTACCATGGGCAAAAACAGGTTTTATAAACGATTGCAGGTATATTTTGAGCATCAGAAGTTCGGTCTTCATTGCATTCGTTTGTTCAGTTGTCTAGTACATACCTGGCCTGGCGTTTGATCGATGGCGAAAGCATCAGTCGAAATATAATTTAGGCACGTACGAAAAGTACCTTATCCAACAAGCGTCATAATGTTTGTTATGAAGTGTCTTCTTACTGTGCTTGTAGTCTTAAATCTAGCTAATATTGGAGCAGTTTTGGCACAGTTGAAAGAAGGTACGCACAATCTGTTCGACATTTTATTCAAACTTCTATAAAATTTTCGAAAAATTAATATATCTTCTTTTTTATTATTATAATTTGTAGATATACAGAACATGATATAAAAATGATATTATATGTATAATTTTGTTTGTAATATGTGTGGGAGATTCATATTTCCCATTTCATATTTTGTAGTGTAGTAAATTACAAAAAATATCATCTGTAACTCGTGTACGGATGATTCTCGCGATTTCCCCCATTTGTTGCAAAATATACTATTGTCAGAGGTTCAGTACAATCTATTCCATTTATGCGTTTCAACTTTGTAACAATTATTTAACTTTATTATTGACATAAAATTCGAAAACGGAAATATGATTTAGATACTTATAATTTAAACTATAAAATAATATACGAGAAAATTTTGAACAATTAAAAAAGCTTTTGTGACACACTTTTTAAAGATTGAAAATTAAAAAAAAATGAAATTTCCAACACAGATTTGCTAAAAAAAATACTAGAGAAAAACATCTTACATTTCCTTTATACAAAATTTAAAAATGTTTATTCGTTCAAAAATTATGACCGTTCAAATGTTGAGCATCGAAAAGGCACTAAAATGCGTAAAATGTAGAAATCGGGAACCCCAGTTTTGAGCACATTTCGAGAGGTACTTTGCTAAATACTTGAGATATTCAGCGGACACGGGAATTTTTTTTTTAACTAAACATGAATCACGTATACGCTGTCGTGTTCGGTTGTCATCTATAGTAGCCGATGCCTAAACATTATATTTTTTAAATATTATCTTTATTTTATTGTCAGATTCAACATATGTATTTTCGGTATTATTATATATTATTTCTTATGATTAACATATTTGCATTTTTTTTTGGTTTCTTCTTACATCAATTTGGCATTTTTATCTTCTGTTTTTTAGTATTATTTTATCATAAAAAACTATACTTATCGTCATTTTTAACTTTCGAGTTCTGTTTCTGTAGGCATTCATAGCTGTCAGTATTTTCTTTTTTCTGTATTAGGTACATATTTTTTTTTTACTTCTAGCTTGAGTCGGTATTTTTATAGCAATCGGCCAAAAAAAAAATTTCGACAAATCAATCCTTACCCAAACCAGTCTACCGAAGTAAAAATCAACACAAAGTGGTAAGTCTACTAAAGTATCATGGACAAGAACAGGTCTTATAAACGATTGCAGATATATTTTGAGCATCATAGCAGTTCGGTCTTCATTCCGTTTGTCCAGTAGTTGGCTCGTACGTATACCTCGCGCTTCATCGATCACGAAACAATCAGTGGAAATATAATTTTGTGATTGTATTAGAAGTACCTTTTCAAACATGAAGTTTATTGTGAGGTGTTTTTTCGCAGTGTTAGCTTTAAATTTCGGTAATTTCGCAGCAGTTTTCGCACAGCTAGCAAAAGGTACGCATAATCTGTCCAATATTATATTTAAACTTCTACCAAAAAATGTTGTAA
Organism: Torymus sinensis; assembly: GCA_030522985.1. NCBI lineage: Eukaryota > Metazoa > Arthropoda > Insecta > Hymenoptera > Torymidae > Torymus > Torymus sinensis. The sequence continues at coordinate 13,172 of JAPYZP010019103.1, forward strand.
TCAATCTTTAATATAGTAAGTACGAAATTTATTGAAAGGTAAGATGTATTTTTATTTATTATAATTTGTAATATCATATGAAAATGATACTATACTGCATGTATATTTGCTAAAAGATTTATTACAACGTATTCCCATTATACTTTACAAGTTTATCAACAATTAATTTTACCCTTCTTCTGAAATAAAATTCGAATATAAGCATACATACACTCACCCACAGACATACACGCACGCACACTTGAAATTTCTTCGTATATCTTTATTATTTGGTCAATTTATTTATTGTTCCATTCTTTTATTATATTAACTATAATAATGGTATTATATTATTCTTGCATAAGGGTTGAAGACAATGCATCAAAATATCAATGAATGCAATTATATTTGGCAATATTATGAAAAAATAAAAAAAACATTTTCGATATAATAAACTCTTGCCAATTTTGGTAACGATTTATTAACGTAACTAAAGATTTTTATTATCAAACGTAAAATTAAAGAAACTTTATACTTAAAAAATAATACTTTTCTATTACATAATAGATGACGTGATTCAGACAAGCACTACTACTACACGCACTACGGTGGTGCCGGAGAAAACTTGGCCTGCTGGTGAACGACCATCTGAAATAAGTGAGTTATATTACATATAAGTATAAAATATATATGATAAGATATTATGATTCTATATGTACAGACAGATCCAGATCAGTTGTATGGTTGTTCTGAAAACAGGGAAATTGATTCTATATAAATGATCGAAGGCATTCTGTATGTATCTAATCGAAATGTCAATATTAAAAACAAAACTTTAATTAAAAATGAAAGTACAGTACATTACACAAGAAAAAGAAAATGTTGTTCCTATAGCTTCATTATTTTTCGTAAGACTATTATTCTTTTCAATAATAATATAATGTATGCTGCTTAATAAAATATGTCATACACGACAGTGTGTTCAAGGTACGCGCGCCAGATCCAAAGTGACAATCATCGGCTCCTCAACGACACAATCTGCGCTTCGAAATTAGAGCAGTCAATCAGCGGAGGAAGAGCAAAAGCCGCCCCCAAGGAGTTCCCGCACATGGCCGCTATCGGATACGATTCGAGCGAAGGTATCGTCTGGAGGTGCGTCGGCAGTCTCATCTCCGAGAACTTCGTCCTGGCCCCTGCCCACTGCTTAAAAAACAGGGAGTAAGTTCGCAAGTTTCGGTTCTCTCTATCTATCTCATGATTTAAATTTTCTAATCCTCAATTCGAAACATTGATTAGCGATCCACCAAAACGGGTGCGCGTGGGCGACCAGAATCTCCGCGACACTACCACCGAAGACGCGAGGCCGCAGGTTCGTGGCGTCGCCGAGATTATAAGGTACCCCAAATACAGACTACCTCTCAAGTACCACAATATCGGACTGCTGAAGCTGGACAGTCCGGTGAGTTTCGACGCGTACGTAAAACCAGCATGTTTGTCGCTCGTGCCGCGCTTCCCCGATGGCTATAATGCCGTTGAGGTTACCTGGGTATTGGATTATGAAGACTCAAATTATGAGATGTGGAAGATTGCCGTTTCTACGCTGTCCCTCGATCAATGCAATTCTTTTTATTATGGCTTTGCCAATCAACTTCCAAATGGCATTGATGACAACAGTCAAATTTGCAGTCTACATTCCAATAATAAGTCGTGTCTGGTAAGTATAATTTCAAAAATTCTATTTCGCGATCTATAATGAAATCTGTAAAATCTGGAAAAAAGGGATATTTTCGAAAACATTTTAATATTATTTCCAACCAAGTGTTATATATTTTTTTAACATAAAAAATGTAACTTCTCGCATTATTTTTAATGGAACAAATGAATTTTTAATTTCAGGAGGATATAGGCGGTCCTTTGATTGCTAACAACACCAAAGAGGAGTGTATGTACGACGTTATAGGCATCGCAAGTTTCAGCGTCGAATGCTCCAAACCGGTTTACACAAAAGTTTCCTATTACGTGTCCTGGATAGAAAGCATTGTTTGGCCTAATTTGAGTTGAATTGAAAGATTAATATCATGTAATCACAGTAAATATTCATACCATTAATCATAAAAATTTTATCTCTGTGTATTATTATGATTTTTAACACAGTGTTTGATGAGATATTAGATAAAAATATACAATCAATCTTATTCATAATTATTATTGTAACAAAGTCTTACCTTGTAAATAACGAGTTTAGAAAAAAACGTTTAGATTATTTGAAAAGCATTTGAAAATTGATTGTTTGCTACATTTATATTCATCAATATTAATACGTAAACAAGCGAGTTTAATCTTTACAAATATTTAACAAATCATTTTTTATGAGATATCGGAAGTGAAAACATAAGTAATTCTCTTCACACTTTTTACTTTAACAAAATCATTCTCTGTAGTATATCGCGAATTTAGAAAAGAGTAGGTATCCATTGAAAGTAGGAAAACTAAGTCGTACTTTAGTATACAGCAGCAGCTTCTCAGTTCACTTGTTCCGGGGTACGACACTCATCCAGTAGCCACCCTTGGGTACGATGGTAAACGTGTTCGTCGCGTACTCAAAGTCCTTTCTGGTCTTCT
>JAPYZP010019118.1:0-10402 GCA_030522985.1 Torymus sinensis
TAAGACGTTATTTTTAAACCGAATGTAACTATAGCCGTCTAAATAACCGGCTCAAGTGCAACAGTCAAAAGAGACAAAGAAACATAGCTTCTGTGCAACATGTAATTGTCGTTTTATTGCTGCGGTAAGATCGAATTAGCGATTGACGTTCTTTTCCCTGATTCACTCTTTAATAAGACACTTTTTACATATCCCGGGAATTCCCTCAAAAATATATAAATCATCCAAACGCTGGCGAACAAAACAAATCGATCCTAACAATAGCCTATACGTCCATAAACCTGTTTACAATCTGCTAAAACCTTCTATACAAAAACCTCGCAACTCCACTTTTAATCCCAACATTCAATTAACCATAATTACACCTCTCTCTCCGTCACAAAAACAGTCCATTAAACAATTCGCGCAAAAAACGCGCAATGAGCAGCCTACTCGCGGCGTCTTTCTGCGCCTCTCCTCCTTCGTAAACAGACGCACGCGCGCGCGAGCCCGCGCGAGTCGTTGAACTTAAAAACGACAGCCACGCCCGTGCGCGTACCTCCTCGTCGCCGAATTTAAAACCCGCGGTCAAAGGACTCAACTCCCCCGAGAGAAAAAGAGAGAGAGAAAGGCCTGCTCCATCACGGTAATGGCCGAGAGCCGCCTGCCTTTGTTGCGTTGTTAGACGCTCACTCGCGTATATAGATAATGAGCGCGGTGATGAAAAAGCTGCCTAATAAAATTTAACGGCGCTGGAGTGTAATTGCGCGCGAGGGGGAGTGTGGTGTCAATGTAATTGGATGGACGGTTGGGAGGCTGCGCTGCGCGTTGTGTAAAAAGGGGAGTTGGATCGCGGAAAGGTTCTTGGGTTGTTGCTGATTTTTAATGCGGTTTTTATCGAGTAGCCAGTTTACAAGCTTTCAAAGAAGTATTCAATTCGCTATGATAAAACGCATTGATATATAATGCGAAAAGCCTGCGTATGCGCGAAAAAAGATTTGGCCATTTGTTAAAGTTTTTTCAAGCTGCAAAATTTAGAATAAAGTTTTTTCAAGCTGCAAAATTTAGAAAAAGAAAAAAAAAAAAAATTACGACGATAAAAGCTTTTATTCGTCAGCTTGGAAGAAAAAATAAACAGCGCGAGAAGCAAAATAATAAAGAAATCGCGGCTGCGTTTCTCGGGATCTTTGTCCGCGCGAGCCTCTGCGTCGGTTTGAAAGAGCATTTCATTTATACTCTGTTTGGTTTAAAATTCGTTTCTGCGCAAAGAATTTTTATTCGCGTCCAGGTTCATTAATAAGGATTATGATGTCCAGAATGGTTAGCGTTTTGTTAAAATACTTTGAGGGTCTTGTATATTATACATAAATTCGTTAAAAATGTGCTGGCAGGTAGGGATGTAGCAGCATTGTTTCCAGAAATACTGAAAAATTTTACAACCCGCTCCGAAGGTGGATACTCTCTAAACGAGCGCCCGAGGGTACATAATACTGCCTCCTCCTCTCTCGAACGCTCTTCGATCGGCTCTCAGAAACAGACAGCCACAGCACGGCACGCGGAACTGCGCGCGCGAGATCATTGTTCCCCGAGACAATTAAAACCAACAAGACAGAAACAGAGAGAAATCGAATCCTCTCTCATTATTCCTCTCCTCTGTCTTCTTTCATCGGCCGAGCGCGCGATATCTTCCTGTTGACGCTCCAAGAATGTTAATCCGACGCGTACACGCATCAGCCTTGACTCGCCGCCGCCGTGCAGCGATCGAATCTCCGGCGTGTTGCTGCGGCGAGCAAAAATTCCCTTTACTGCTAATTTGAAAGCGCACACGTGAGCGCGCAGGCGATAGGCAACTTTATGACAAATGGATTTTCATAATTTCAGCTCGCACGTCCTTCTGCTTGTGTTTGCGGATGCAGGGTTATGAAGTTTTTTGTGGCTGCACGTGTGTGCGTACGTGGCTCGTTTGAATTAGCGAGGATATGCTACCGTGCAGACGGTTATAAAGGTTTTGCGGGGCCGCGGGTTATGGCCGCTGTGCTGATTTAGTAGGTACTTTGTAGGTAATGAGGTGTGGGTCGAAGGAGAAAGAGAGAGAAAGGAAACGAGGAGGAGACGTGGAGAATCAAATTTTATTTCAACGTTGTTTTACTTGGTACATGAGGTTTCGTTATTTCAGCGTATTACACATATATAGTAATATGTAAATTATACACATACATGAAATCTAAAATTAAGGATTAATGGAAACCAGCAATATATTTGTATTAAGAAAATAGTTATGATGGCATTAAAACTTTAAGGGCTGTATAGCAATGTCGGTAATGATGCTGTGAGAATAAAAGGGTAATAACGATCTTTTCCTCGAAAAATCTTAAAACCAACGATTGTCATTATTACCTGTTTTGTTTCTATCAAATAACCCAATATAAAATCATGCTATTACAAATTTTATACCACTTCTTCAGATGAAGAAAAAAATACCATTTATACGTACATTTATAGTACTATTAAAACATGATTGTATTACGAAATTCCACTCCTACACCAAATCTTTATCGATGTTTTATTCTAGCAACACCACACGTGGCGACTCGTGTAAGCTTTGTTAGCCATCAACGTCTGTACACCGATCATAATATTTATGTACAGACGATTTTCTCTCGATTATATTCACGCTACGTTCGGGATTCCCGACACCCGCGCAACGTAATGTTACACGACGATTGGTATAAAATATTCATTCAATACGTCGTCGTAGCGCAAAGGTTACGCGCAAAACTCCTTTGCGCCAGCGCGAAATGAAGAGTGCGCCGCTTTTTATAGGCTAGCGAGTCATATCTTTTTTATGTTGCGAGCATACATACGAGCATCAATCATTTCGCTGAGGATGCGAGCGAGCGCCTGTTAGAAATGAATATTCATCTCTTTACTGTGTAACGTGTTAAAATAAGCACTTAATTTTCAAGAAATTTGTAGAACGATTAGTTTCTCATCCTATTTGTTGTTCTATGCTTAGTTTCTGGTTCTATGTGGTCTGTTTCTTTTTAATTAATATAGTGATCAAGTAATGAGCGATTTTTCATACAACTTGTAATATGATTACCTATACTTTTTTTACATGTTCAGAATCATATATGTATATTCGCAAAAAAGTTTGAACAAAGTAGCAAAAAAATTAGGTAATAAATTACTCTCGAAGATCGGTAATATCTATTGTTGTATGGTATTATTGGTTTATAGTCATTGGGAAATTTATTCTTCAAGGAAAACATTAATTGAACAGGTTTTTTCGAAAATCCGCTATTCGAAAAACAGCATCAATACGAATTGTTTTCCTCAAATATTCGCAGTAATTCAATCTTCAATGAAATCTTCGTATGCGCTTTACAATTTTGTTCAAATTATGTGTGAAATTTTTCAAAATTACCGAAGCTAGTATAAAAACTTAGGAAATAATCATTTCTTAATTTTTCATGTCTCTCATTATTATTTTGTTACGTTAATTTGTAATACATATATTATAAAAAAAGATTAATTGAAACAAAGAGTGTAGACAAAAATAATCAATAAGCACATGTTTTGAATAAATGCATAAAGAAGCCCGTACGTGATTTGATCGCAGGAAGAATCCTTGAATGAATCTCATCTTCAAGAACTGCGTACAGCCTTCGCTGCTAGTCACAACACTCTCCAGCGTTTTGTTTCTAAATAAAAATTTGCTGATTCCTGATTTCTGATACCATCATCTCCTTCCTGATCAAATCTATTTTTGTTCCTCTAATTACTAAGCGGCGCATCAATTGTACTTATTTCCGTGCAGCGACTGGAAATCTTTACGTAAACGTATGTAACAAACGCCGCGAAAATCGTTTTGTAAATATAATTACTCGTATGCACCGGTAGTAGATATAGAGAGAATAAATAACCAAGTGTTGTTAAGGAAGGTATCTACACAAGACTTCCTTCATATTCTTTGGTTTGCTCATGCGATTCACAGATGTCGCTTCGAGATCAGTCGTCAAACCAAGGCTGAGAACGGATTTTCCCGCGTTTTTGACCTTCTGTAATCCAAAGTTGCTACACAGACGCGTCTTCACGTCATGTGCGGATAAAAGCGATCTTTTAATCGCACAATTTTTTGCATCAAATGATTCTGCTGCAGTTTGCAATCTAAGCTTGTTATAATCAATAAAAAAAATGAATGAACGTTTCTATTTGAGTTTCCGACTTTGTAATTAAAGCTTATTGAGTCAATGAAAGAATGCATTATCGTCGATGCTCTTCAAATTTTCAAGGTTGAAAACTAGAAACAGAACGTATAAAAGTATCAGGAAAACCCCTAGTCTTGTTTAATTTGTCTCCATTTCTCATTGAAAGGATATTGGAGTCACTATAAAATTATATACATGAATAATTTCGCCGAACTTTTCAAATTTGAGCCAGAGAGAAATTGAAACAAAAAATTGAGAGCCCACTTTCATATGACCTTTTTTTTCCTTTCTAGATCGCAAATAGTGAAAAAGTGGTAGCATTAATCATTTGAGGTCCAAATTTATTCCATCTAGAGAGCTCTGAAGAAGTGGTGAAAAAAGTGTCCCCGTGGGCGTTAATGAGTTAAGAACTGTAACCTTTACATAATTCCATGTGGTCAGTGTATCTAAAGATATCAAAGAGTAACTCGAATTTGAAAAGTACAGCCGAATGACTCATATATGTTGCTACGGTATTCAGCATAAAGTTTTAAATTTATTATACATTATTTATAAAAAAGTGAAACCCGCTTGGAAAAGAAAATCTTTTTCCTTTTTTATAGAATAATACAAATTTTTAACGTGCGATACTTATCATTTGTAATTTGATGACTGAAATTAAACCTGATACTTGTCAAAATTTTCATATTTTAAGTTATTTTATTTACCTTTTAATTTTCTACAAAGGTTTTCCTAAACCAGCGAGTCATTTTGGGTTACCTGAAGATCCACTTGATACCAGAAATACTAATGTTTACGAATTTAATCCGTTCAAGAAGGTCAATCGTCCCGGCGAATATAAAACAGGATTAGTAAACCGTAAATACGTATGTAAAAATAACTGTATTTAATTTTCAGCATTCTAATATTTTAATATTTGATTATTTTGAGAGTCAACGTAAATAAGTGGAACATGCAAAATAGAGAAGCTTTCAAAACATCAGAAAGATTAAGTGTAATCGATTCATATTATGACGAGTATTTAAATTTTGAGTTTGCGGATATAAAAAAGTCTTAGGACAAACTATAGTGCCATTTATAGATATATGCAGCCAGTTATAACGGATCCTCCAGTGCCATTAGTTGGAGCTGCTTTGTATCACAAAGGTACTGAGGGTCATGGTGGTTACGTATAGGATTAGAATTACGTACATTCGACTTTGGAAAATATCTAGTCCAAGAAAAATATTTTTAAGTGTTTGAAAATTTAAATATAAAAAAAAAAATATTTATTCTATAGTATTACTAAAGTTTATTTAAAATTCATATACATTATTTTCTATTATAAATCATAAAATTTCTATAATATTCATATTATTATTATATGAAATGCAAAACTAAACATTTTGTAATAAAGAAACTAAATATAATTCGGAATAGAATATTTATATTTAATATTTACTCTTACTAGAAATAGGTGTTCTATCGATGAGTAAGACATCCAGGTCAAACAACGTTACTAACGGGTCAGGTCCGATATGTTCAGTTGTGATTACGTTTTTGATTATGAAAAAAGAACTTAGTGCAAATAAATAAATGGTTCAGTTGTGATTACGTTTTTGATTATGAAAAAAGAACTTAGTGCAAATAAATAAATGGGGCAAAATTTTTATTTCCATCAATAAATAACCCTATTGATTTTCAACAGTTGTAAACCGTTGTGGTCACACCTCCAAATAATAACATAATGGTTATAGAGGGTCCATTTGACCCCACGAAGAAAATCGGTCACTATTGGTCTGTACTTGAGATTTCATCTTAAACATTCAACTCGATATATTTGAAGGTCTACTTTTTAAGATCCAATAGATTTTATTCAATTATTTGATAGTTTACTATAAAAAATCAAGAGGATAACAAAATTGTTTAAAATCGACAGTTTTCGTAAAAATATTCATAAAACGTGGAGTCTTTTAGACCTCCGGTGCCCGGAAGGATTAAATAATGCCTATGTAGTATGCTATCATTTTTTAGGCAAAGCATACAAACTTTGATGATAAAGCATATCTAATAATTATATTCACGTCAAGCAGAGGAAACTTGGTGTAATGTTTCTTATATATATTATTACAATAAATAACTAGTTTGACAATTAAATATTATAACATTCTCACTTACACATTCCGCTACACATTCATTTACTTTTTCATCACATCCGCTATACATTACATTCTACAAAATATTTTTGAACAATGATGAATTACTTTGAATTACATGATAATGGTAACATAAGGCACCTTTCGCTATAAATTATGCATAAAGTATAAATATCTATAATACAATTACTCAAAAATAATAATAATTGAAAACAATCAGGTCATATTATATCAAACAACATCTCATCTCCAAATTCTAGTAATCGAAGGCATCATAAACAGCATCCTCCAGATCCGTAACGAGCTGATCGAGCGGATCCCTCTGTTTCCTGTTACTCCTCACGAATTCCGGGGGTATGATCTGGGCACCAGTACTGGGACCGGGGAAATGGACTATCGAGCCAGAACTCGCGCTGCCGTGGATGGAACCACCGTTCGAGCTAGAGCCCGTTACTTGGCTCGACGAGCTAGCACCCAAAGTCGAGCCGATACTACCTGGTCGGTTGTGGTTGTGGTGATGATGATGTGGCTGCTGTTGGATCGTCGTTGATGCGCCCTCGGCGTGAGCATGCGCATTGCTCGATGTCTCCACTTGATTTACCGTCAGGGATGGCTGGTGTTGGCTAGGGGTGGAGAGGGGTTGCGTTTAGCTAATTTTGTACTTTGTGCCAATTGTTCACGTGTTGAAAGTATTTGATAGGAAAGGCGAAAAATCATATTAGAAATGGATCATTCTCGATTTTACAAAAAATTATAGAAAGATTAATTTATGAGGAAATATAAAGAAATTTGTGATAGTTCATAAAGAAACAAAATGTATTATATAAAAATGATTAGTTTATACAACTTATAGTACATATCTCTATGATATTATACGATTTAAAGCGGTTTCATTAAATTAATAATTTTTTTGTTTATACGCATTAGCATAAATTGCTACAACAATACGCTGATATAGAGCTATTTATGTAAACAAGATATAAATACACAACATACATAACAACACTATTTAAACTCATAACTGAATCATTTAAATAACAAATGCATTTCTCAATATCACCTACCCAGAATGTCCAATGGCCAATCCGCCGACTCCGGACTGTGCAGACGACGACGCCGTTGCAGGGTATATTTGCAAGCTGGGCCTGGATTGATCACGCGGGTCACGGCAATTTCTGCAAGGAGAGGGACCGTTGGGTTTGCCTATGTTCACCGTAGGCCTACGACACCGTGGATCCCTGTACCATCCGTCGAAGTTCTTACAGTAGTCGGGCGCACGCCAACCATCGCGCGGATCCCTGTCTGGTACTTCAAACCAGCCGCCACCCTGGCCGCGTGGAGTATTGTCGTCGGTCACAGTGATGCTGAGAGTCGGTTTGTCCCTGGAGTTTTGATAGTAGCCACCTGGACAGAGTAATAAAAGTTCTTAAAGTTTGAATAAATAATTGGAATTCGTTGTTTGAAAAATTTTCAACTGCAAACTCTGACTTCCAGCCACAATGGATAAGTCATTTTAAGTATAAAGCAATTAAGGATGTTTTTAGACGTACTTCAAGTGACTTACCATTGCTTCCACTACCATAATTCGGCTGCGAATTGGTCCAATGTAGGCCAGGCCTCTGTGCTACAGTCTGAGCTGCAGAAGATGCCTGGGCCTGAGTTCCACCAACGGAAGATTGGGCTCCGGAGATCGCTTGTCCATTGACAACATCTCCATGGGCTGAAGATGATGCTTGACCTGCAGCAAAGGAATTGCCGTTGGCCTGCGATGTTGGACCGTACAGTGGATGGTTACCTGCGAAGGCGTTCGAATCCGAAACTGAGACGCCATTTACACCCGCAGCTAGGGAAGACGATTGACTCGCCGTGTAGCTGAAATGTTAAATGTTATTTCTGTGATGTAGGATTATAAAAGAATGTTTATTTTATTGTAATTGTATTTATTAGCTTATGTGCATAAGAAGTTTCGTAATATATTGCGAACATTTATATAGTTGATAACATGATATTGAGAATATGTATAGCAGCTTTATCTATATCAAACACAAGCATGGATAGAGAATGGATTATTTTCAATCCTCCACCTGTTGTGCTATAGTCATGCTATTGTGAACTTAAATTTATACTGCGTTCGAACAATTTTCGAATTTTTGTGAATCCAATTTTTGTAAATAAAATTTTCCTTATTTGAATATAATTAAATATTTTTTTCAATTTTAATAAATTTTAAATAAATAATAAGAAAAAAACCATTTTAATATAAAATCCTTTTTTCCCTTTCACGGAAGCCTGACTTCCCACCTAGATCATGATCATCTTTACCATTTTTTAGATAATTTTTTTCGATTTCTTTAGGATATTTTGTGAACTCATTATAGTAGCAAGTTGAGGACTGAATACTAGGGTCCCATTTTTATAAATTTTTAGTGAATTTGTTAATATTAATAAACAAAAATACTCAAAAAAGTCGCTTTTTGCAAGAAAAATACGTGCTTGAAAGGATTAAATATGTTTATATTTTTATTAAATTTATAAATGTATGTTCATTAGTTCATTATTTTACTTTAGGAACTAAGTATAATATATCATACTCATCATGCATTAGAAATGATTTACTGATTTTGATAAACTATGTAATTTATAAAACTAAAAATTTATTTTTAAGATAAATAATTTCATTTTATGGAAATCCCTTGGATATACTCATATGACTCATGTATGATGTACGAATTTTAACTCTATTACATAAAATTCACCCTCCTGTGCACGTGGCAAGATATCTCGTCGGCAAATATACGCTTTCTCGTCGCAAATTCCCATATTTACTGTAGCTATCAATGGCGCGGGAGGATCAAGTAAATATTTCGAATTCTAGATAATCAATGGATAAGATTTCATTTTTAATATTTGCTCTTCATATAACATGGCTCTTTTGTATTATATATCGGCTGTACCTTGAAACGTGACGAATCTAGCACCTATATATTTATGTAGCAGCGAAATGTACGTACTTATATCGAAGCCTTACCAACAGAACTATTAATACAACGAGCCTTACGTGGAAAAGAAATAATCAATATATAATCAATATGTAATCAGTTTGGAGTTTACCAGTTTCCAAAAATATTTGGAACCTCCCGGTGCGATTACCTGGAGCAGCCGTTTACCGTCAAGGAACCAAGGAACATGCTGGATACTTAGGATTAGAACTACGTACTTTAGATTTTGGAAAGTACCTATAGTCTAAATAACTATAAGACTTTTCGTGACAATATTTTGTAAATATAACACATTCCATTTAAATATAAATAACCCTGTCAGTGCAATATTAAAAAAAAAAAAAAATTTTGCAAACTTATTTTCTTAGACCTCCAAGTCTTAAGCTCCATCCTCATTATATTTTCGTTATAAAAATAATAAATCTCCACAACCCGTCCTCTGACTCACACCCATCACAAAGCCACTGTACCCTCCGATACATAAAAAGACATACGCATGCCCAACAAACGCACTCCTCTCAACCTTGGGCCTCACTCTCCATCGTAAACATTCATCTCAAAAGCATTCGTCGAACCGTAACAGTCTGACCCTCCAAAAGAAACTGCCTCACCTGGGATTCCCAGCGTTGCCACCGCCGCCAGCTTGGCTGTTGCTTTGTGCGAGCCCGATGCCGTCGGGGCCGCTGGCGATGCTGAAGGACTGCGCGTTGCCGCCGCCGGCGCTCAGCGAGAAGCTCGCCGAGAACGGCAGGAAGCGCGCCTGCGCCTGAGGATCCGTGGCGTCGGCGCTGAGGAGCTCCGGTGGCGTGTTACGCAGACGCTCGGTCTCGGCTATCTGTCTCTCGTCTACAAAAGTAGAAAAAAAAGTCGTTATAGCGCTGCGGGATTTTCCCGCGATCGATCGGTTCGAGGCTGTGAGGGTTGCGAAATTACGAAGTTATATTATTGCAGTGAGGTTTTGAAGTACAGGTGTTTATGGCTCGTAATGCGCGAGTACGATGCGTGCGTAAGGCGCGCGGTGAAGTGTGACGAAGTGCATAGTAACGAACTCCCATCATGGCTGTAATTTGTATTTTCA
>JAPYZP010019208.1:0-10471 GCA_030522985.1 Torymus sinensis
GCTTTTGTAATCTTAAAAAAAAAAACAGGAAAAGTGCCCCTCTCCATTTAAAAAATATATGAGCAAAAACGAGCTAAAAACTATTGGAAACCTATTTTTAGTGACCTAAAATAGTGATCCAGTGTGAAACGAAGACCGATTTTGCAAAACTCTACAGCGGTTCTCAACGTAAAAATGCGGAGTCCCCGAGATAGGACTTTCTTACGCGCGATGCCGAAATCTGAAATAGGGCTTTTTGATACACGGTCCATATGATAACAGATGTAAAATTGATGATAAATGTTCAAAACATTTTCCAAAAGAGTTCCGAGAAGAAACTGTATTATCAGCAGACGGTTATCTATATTAAAACGAAAAAATGATAATCAAACAATAGTACGACATAATCAAAATGTAGATAATAGATTTGATGTACCGTATTGTCCAGGATTATTACGTATTTTTAATTATCATATTAACGTAAAAGTCGTATCTAGCGTAAAATCAGTAAAATATTTATATAAATATGTATACAAAGGTAATGGTGGGGTTAATATAACAATTGAAGACAATGATAATGATAGGGTAATTAATCATGATGAAAGTTATATAAAAATTTGATATGTTAGTCCAGTTGAAACATGTTATCGTATTTTGAGTAATCCTTGCAGGGCAAAAGTCATAACATTGTAAGTTTATCTATTCATTCACCTAATCAACAATCAATGCTAATTGATGATTTAAATAACGACACAGCAGCTTTTTTTTTAATTAAACGAACGTGGTCAATCAGCTAGACAATATACTTATGCGGAAATCCCAGCTCATTATATTTTCAAACAATGTAATGAAAATGGTAATAAACTGCACAAATGGTTTAAACGAAAATCGCACTTTAACTGTATTGGACGTATGTATTCTGTTAATCCAAGTAAAATTGAATTATTTCGTTTTAGGTTACTACTATTACATTGCAAAGGTGTTACCAGTTTTAATGATTTGAAAAAAGTAAATAATGTTCAATATTCAACATATTCTGACCCTTACTTAGCGTTAGGTTTTATCGAAGATGATGAAGAATGGAGTCGTGCTATGTAAGAAGCTGAAAGTTAAATGATGCCACCGTAAATACGTCAATTATTTGTTCATATTTTGGTACACTGTCAACCCGTTCATCCAAAAGAACTTCAGGAAACTTATAAAGATACGTTACCACAAGATTTTTTAAGGCTATATCGACGGCTGTGCGGAAGAACCACGTATTTCGGCGGCACGTTCAAAAACCACGTATTTCAGGGATGCATTGAAGAACCACGTATTTCAGCAGAGCGATTGAAAACCACGTATTTCGGCGAAACGTTGAAAAAAGACGCATTTAACAGGTAATTCTTTTTCTTGAATTCTTGGAGTGGTAGCACGACGTCGTTTAAAGATTAACTATATGGAATACGCTTTGAAATAAAAGTAAATAAACAGTAACCAAGTTAGCGAAAATTTTTATTAAAATAATATTGTACACACACACACACACACACACACCCACACACACGCTAGCACTCGCATATTTTTTATACAAAATTTTCCCTACTCAGTGACGGTTTATTTATTATACTTTTATACTTTTATTTCAAAGTCTATTCCGTATAGTTAAATAATTCAGTGTTATCACTACAAAATTTAAAAAAAAAAATGACCTATGAAATTCGTGGTTATTCAACGCTTCGTCGAAATACGTGGTTTTTGAACGCTCCCTGAAATACGTGGTTTTCGAACGTTCCGCCGAAATACGTGGTTCTTCCGCTCAGCCATCGATATGATAATCATACTAGAGCTTATCATGTATCTTATTCTATCATTTGTGAAATGTTGATAGCAGAAGTTCATAATATTACAGATTTGCCATCGATGCCTCAAGTGATCGCAAATAATTACTTGGAAAATGACAATGAATTACACATTAATTTAGAAGATATAAGCAATAGACAATATAACATATTAAACGATGAACAAAAAAATATCGTTGACAATATTTTAGAAATATCAAGTGTTATTGATTATAAAATTTCTAGATGTTTTATATTGATGGTTCTGTTGGTTCTTGGAAAACCTTTATTGATACAACATTATATAATTTATTAAAGAGTAAAAATAAAAATGTTTGTTGTAAAAATGACATTGTTCACCGAAACGTCACACAGTATACACATGTGAAAATTTATTTTTAATATTCGAAACATGGTTTTTCATGAAACATGGTTTCTCATGCCTGTATTTCGTGTGCGAAACGCTACATTTACGCACTGATACCGAACAGTGTGCGAAACATTGTGTTATAAATTATATAATGTTGTATCAATAAACATTGTGTTTCGCACACTGAGTGCGCGAAACATTCTGCTTTACCTATATTAGCATAGACCATGTTTCGCGCATCGAATATTAAAAAATAGCTTACGGCCCGAGCGAAGCGAGGGCGACAAAACCGACTCGTGTCTGCATCACCTGCTTCGCGCACTAGTTGCGTAATGTACTATTCTCACATCCTTGCCTCGGGAAGATCGAACATACACCAATATAATCATACCAGCCGAGGGATAAAGTCATAGAAGAACACATCGTTGTTATTTCATTAATAACATTGTAATTACTAATTAAAAATATTACTTACGTCGATTGTAATTTACTATTCACTGATAAGAATTTTTCAATCGGTCTTACAGTCTTAAAAAATCGTCGTAAAATTGCTAAAATATTAAAATAAAGAAAAACAAAAAATAAGTGAAAACAAGTAACTAGAGAAAAATGTAATTGACTGCAATTAACGGCGGAAAAATGTCGAAACTGAGACAAAAAGAATAGATATCTACAGTTTTTTTTCAGTTATTTTCAGTTATGAACTGTTATGTTTAAATTTCAATAGCAACAAATTTAGAATATTTATCTCCTTAGTTTTTTTTACAAATTTTCTTTACTTTTAAATAGTTTAAAACTTTTTTGTTTATAATTATTAATAATAACTATTCATAATAATTATTCTTAATAAAATAAAATTAAATTGTAAAATAAAATTTTCTAATTTTTTTTTTATTATTAACAATCAGTTATTTATATTATTATTTATATTCATTTTTTTAACAGTTTTATTCATAAGACAGGATAACTGATGTTTTTCTCTTAATTTTAACATTTTTTAGCAGTTGATTCCTGTTTTTCTGTTTTCTTCGATTTTGTTCTGATAGTAGCAGATATGAACTGTTATCAGTCTTAATTTTTTTTATTAGGGTAGCACATCTTTGTTTACTATATTAAATAGTTGTAAGCGAAATTCTGCCCTATTCCCTCCGTGTCCCTCTGAGTCCCTTTGCGTCCCCCCGCAAAATAACGTAAAATTCATCGTTTTTTCGCGTTATTTGGGGTTTGTATTGACCCTCCGAATTGCCTCTCCGCGTCCCTCCGCGTCCCCCGACGCCCTCCGCAAATAGACCCTGTCCTCCCGCCTTTCTCAGAGTCGTTCCGCGTCCCTGTGAGGCAAAATGTATCATTCTCGGCGAGTGCGCGTTTTGGGACTGAGCGTAGCGTGGCCGCAAAAACTCGCACTCGGGGGAATGTTACATTATGCGTCCGTGGTAGCATATACTATTTTTTGTCCAAGAGCCGATAATAGTATATTATGCACCAAGGACGTTAAATGTATCATTCTCGGCGAGTGTGACCTTTGAGACCGAGCGCAGCAAGGCCGCCAAAGGTCGCACTCGGGGGAATGTTACAGCTTGCATCCGTGGTAGTATATACAATTTTTTTGTTCGAAGGCCTCAACACCACGGGCGTGAATCATCCATTTTGCGCCCTTTGTGCGTAATAAACTATTTCTTCAGGGATCGACTTCACTTTCGATGTTCCACTTCATTGAAAGTTATATATCTCGATTTCGCTGATAGAACATATAATTTGAAATATACTATTCAAGTCTAAAACTGCACTGAAATTGTTCTAAAAAGTTTCATTATTGAGAACAAGTAAAAACTACATATAGAATATAAAATTTACGTAAGTTTCTATATTGTTAAATTAATTTACAATTTAATTCACTACAGTAAATGAGGAAATATTTTTTATTAGAATAATATTAATTTTTTTATAATCGTATTCCACCCTTTGTTTACTATACTACTACACTTCTAAAAAATCTTTTAAAAGTGTTATTCTTCTTTTTTCGGCAATATCCATTTGATTTTCTAAATCCCCACGGTCCGTTGTTTCTGCACGTTCAATTTTCCAAGAAAGATTTTCGATTTCAGCCTCTAGTTGGGCCTGTTGGTATTCGAACTAAAAATTTCAAATAAATGTGGTATGTTTATACGTTACATATAAGAAAGCACACTTATTTCTCAAATAGTAAATAATTAGTATACCAGCTCCTTCCGAGGACCGGCCTCCATGTAATATGCATATGGATAAGTATATTGTAATGTATAGCGACAACGGGCCAATAATGAAGCAGCTTCAAAGAGATGTTGCCAATCGATCCATGTTCCACTTGCATTCATAACTTTTTTATTGATACGCAGTTTTATTTCTTCTAACGTTTGCTCTTCTAACTTTAATGATTTACTATGATTCTCCCACTAAAATCATAAAAATTTATTAACAGAGAGAATGATATTTATAAAAAGTCATATTGAAAAACTATATAATTTGCGTATGCCTTTGTATGAAAAATGAGATTCACCTGAATTCATTATTATTCCGACGTATATTGTACAGAAAGTATTTCATAATAAAAATATTGTACATTTTTCATCTTACTAAATGAATTCGGCTTACATAGAGATCCATTTAGGAACGTCAGTAAAACAAACTTTTTTGTAAATTTATTCAAGTTATGAAATGAGTTTTTATTTATGATCTTATATAACAATTCATACAGGAACTTTCTTGCTAAGAAGAACTTTAAAGAAGAAAGCAGGTGATCTCATCCTTTTAAAAATACTCTTTATAATATATGTGGTGTAAAGAAAATGCTGTTGACTAGTGTGCTATAGCGGGAATAAATTTTTATTGAGAATGATTCACTTTCTAGTATACTAAAAGTTGGGCGCGTTACGCGTATCTTGATTCATTTTCCGCGCCAAATCTATCTCTGTCTCTTTCTTAGATTAATCCATGATACTACTTTTTATAGATGGATACTGGAGGAGTCTACTATTAAAAACATAAAAAACTCACCATAAAACTTCAGAGACGGTGGTGTGGGGGAGGGGGGGGGAAATTAGATAAGTAATGGTGAAGGAAGTTGTGGACTAAATTTTACAAGTTTCACACTTGGAAGCAAATGGTTCTAGTGCCAAAAGAGTTGTGAAATAATAACAAAAAATTATCTCCGTCGTTTCGGGTGATTTATTGCCAACCCTTTTCAAGGTTCAATTATACTAAACTTATATTAATATAAGTGGAAGCGATAAGCTGCCACTAGCCATTTTACAACCCTTTTGGCAGTAGAACCATTTGCTTCCACGTGTGAAACTATAATTATTCACCACTGCCATTCGCTTCATTTATATTATTAATTATACAAGTTGTAATGGACGCGTCCATTAATTAGCCTATTTACTTTTGCGTTCATAATATTGCACGCCATGCTCCGCAACAACAGGCATCAGTTGCGGATTTTGAATAGCGCGCCGAGTTTGCGTTGCGAGAGTATGCGCGGCAAGCGGCGAGAGAGCGAGGCAGAGCGAGAAGAAGGCAAGCGACTGCTCCGCTATATTAGTGAAAGTCGTGTTTCGCTTATCGCCGCGCCTCCACTACTGCAACCCCGATTTCGCCTGCGTATCGAGACCGCAGCGTGAAGAAGAGAGAGAGAGAGACGCAGTGAAATAGAAAAGTGAAGAGAGAGAGAGAGAGAGAGAGAGAGAGAGAGAGAGAGAGAGAGAGAGAGAGAGAGGAGAGAGAGAGTATATAAGATGGTTTTTATTGCTGTTTATTATGCTGTACAAAATATACAAATAGAAATAATTTACGAGTATGTAATATGATATAATAATAATAATAATAATAATATTCGCCATTATAAATATAATTGGATTAGATGAAATATTGCAAGTATATGTGGGCTAAATGAATTTGAAATTCAGTTATTATCACAGGTTACCAAGTATAATGTGCGATGGTCTATGTTGAACCAGGGATTGCGATTCTTAGCAGGAGAGATGGTTTCTAGCGGGGCGGATTTCTCTATTGCACTGCTGACGTGTGTTTGAAGAAGGGAGACGCAATCTTCGAGCGGGAAGATTGCCACTGACCAATTCAACCCTTTGAGGTATTCTGTGAGAGTAGTCGCACAGATGGCATCGTAATTACGGTAGGAAAATGAGGGTTGAGTAGGCTTGGACGTGTGTAGACCTAGTGTGGCAGTGAGCAAATCGTGACCGCCGGCAAAGGGTGACTTAGTTTTTCAGAAATCGACGACATTGTCCTGTTTGTCCACAAGGCAGAGATCGAGCCAGCTATCGAATGTATCCCTGTGACATGTAGTGTCATAAGGAATGATCTGCAGCCCATTATCCTTAATAAAGCGACGTACGAAAATTGCATCAGCAGACGAACAGAGCTGATCTGCATTGAAATCACCCACAATTGTTTTAATGCTATAGACGTGCATTAGTGTGATAATTTTATCAATACAGTCAGTTCCTTGAATGAAAGGGGCGTGCGGCGGACGGTACACTACCGCAACAAAACATGGAGGCTGACCTACGATATTTGTTTCACAGAGCAGATACTCCGATTGGCCGGGCTTACCAGTCCATATGCCATCAGATGAGCAGATGATAGTGGCAGAGATAGATTTGTGAATCAATCGGTTTGGATCAAGCTTGGTCTCTGTGACTGCTATAATATAAAAGACGGGACGCGTTAAGAGACAAAATTTGAGCATTTCAATACGTTTCTTGAGAGAGTTTGCGTTGAAGTTGCAGACTCTTAGGCCATTGTTCTGAGACGCTGAGTTGTGAGATGTTTGTGATTGAGGTGGACATGAAGGTATGAGATGAATTTCATTAGGAGAGCGATGAGAATGTGATGAGCCTATCCTAAAAAAGACTTGAGTTCCTCAGCAGAAGAGATAAGCGTCGCGCGGTCCTCTTTCTTCTTTCTAATAAAGATTTTTCTATGGCTTACGAAAGTTATGAAGCCTTTCTTCTTAGTTCCAATGCGGACAGATATACGAAGGTGGTGCATGTCTGGTGGGAGCCACTCATTAATATTAATTACAGAAGGGGGCAGCGGAGGAGAGGTATTAGCCTGTGTTAGCAACTCAGCACTAAGCTGGGATGTGTGCATTTCCCCCATATTAATTTGGGAATTAAGGAGTGACATAGCCAGCGTATGCGATGATAGCGAAACAATGAGCTCTTGAAAGGTCAAATCTTAGGCTTAGCATCAACTCTGAAAGGTTTAGGTGGAAGTTAGAGTGCTATCGTCGCAGATTCTACAGCATTTCCATTCTGCGATTCTTCAGCATTGGTATCTGAAAGGGTATAGTTCGGCGGCTCCGAGGACGGTTTCAGACGCATCTTCCGTACATTTAGGATGTCACGCTCAAGGAGTCCAGCATCAAGGACCTTTGAAGCAGTATACACAGCGCCTTTCGGCGAGGTAGTATCAGTGATCGCGAGCCCAGTGCCACTAGCTCGTTGGAGAGGCTTCGTTGAGCAGCGTTATGATTCTGGAAGTCTCGCTTAAGTTTTTTTAATACGCCTGACAGCTGCGACATCAAGAGCAGCTGCAGAATCGGCTGAACATATTTCATCACACTGACGACGGGGATTGACTTGCTCAGACTGCACTTGAGTGATGGCATCTTCAGCAACTGAAAGGCGAGTTGAAAAAAGTGGCAGGTCATCTATCGGTGATAGCCTTTCTTCCAGGTTGGTCATTCACGGTGGTTTTCACTTTAGTGAACCGCGAGACAAAAGAGGATTACAATTTAGTAAAACGTGTGTCAAATGAAGCTTGAACCTCAGTAAAGCGCTGGTCGAGGGACTCTAATTTGGTCAATCTTGACAGTATATGCTGTAAAGGATCAGTGGATGAGGTCTGAACACTTGTGCGGGTAGAAGAAAATGGTTCCAAAGATTAGTTGGTGACATTAGGATGCTCAGTAGAATCATTTTCACTGATAGAATCTCTCTTCTGAGTATTAGTATTTGCCACAGATATGCAGCTGCGACAAACATTGATGATTTTGTTGTGTGTGTTACGAACTGCTTTCAGGGTAGTGCAGGAGGGATGATAATTTTTTGTGCAGTGATCACATGAAATATATTTAGTTTTGATGGTTTTGTAGCAGCCACCACATGTCATGTTGTCCATCGTGGGAGTGAGTAACTAGAGGAATGTAATGAGATGAAAATGAGAATGAAGATGAGATGAAAAGTGAGGTGCTGAAATCTGGACATTAGAGATGATAACGATAATTCTAAATAAATAACTTAGTAAATAAATTAAATAACTTAAAAACTTAAAATAAGGTGAGATCATGCAGTAATAATAATGGCTTGGTGGCAGGGGTGTTCAGCAAAGACTGGAAGACGGCACGGCTGATCCTCATCGACAAAGGAAAGGGTGGTGATCTAGATTCGCCGTCATCCTACAGACCCCTGAGCTTGCAAAATACACTAGGCAAGCTCTTTGAGTTGCTGCTGAAACCCCGAATACAGCAGGCGGTTCGGGACGCTGGTGGCCTAAACCACAGACAGTAAGGATTCAGACAAGGACGGTCGACGACAAGAGCGATCCGACATCATTTTTTAATGAAATAGAGGATATTTGAGAAGAGATTGCCCATATCTCAAGAAAAAGGGCCTATGAGATTAAAGTATGAACACTGGGCTTCATTTTTATGTACCAGAAATCGACTCTCAAATGCCCGCGAAAATCTGTTTCCCGCAGGGTGTACTAACTCACTCTCCTTGTGAGTCTATTATTCCAATGGAAGTAGATAATGGAAATGCATCTTTCAATTCATTGCATTACAATGATATTATAAATTTGGAAAATATTGCTTTAAAAAAGTATCGTTGCCAAATAAAAATAAAACTTATAACAATAAGAATAGAAATAAAGTAATAAATAACAGCGACTACGTATACGGAGGTGAATCTAAAGAGATTTTATTGTACCACGAAAATGTTTATTGTGTAAATAAGAATGAACAAAACTTAAAAAGAAAAAACTGAGCATTAAAAAAAATGCAAAACACGAGGAGAGATGAATTCAGAAAATTACGTGAAAAAGAAGCTTACTGGAAAAATAAAAGGAAAGAATCTAATAAATTGTGAAAAATTAAAAAAAAAAGAAGAAAAACACGAAAAACTGTAAAAATGCAAACTATGAACAATGATGAGTTAAAAAGTGAAAAGAAAAACACGAAAAACAGAAATAATGCGAACTATGAACAACGACGAGTTAAAAAGTGGACGCGAAAAAGAAGCATTGGGTAAAAGAGACGCATATATAAAAAATAAAAATAACGATGATAGTAATGTTAAGTCCTGAATTCCGAGGAAATTACTCTTATATTTGATTGATAATTAGATTTGGTTTTATTTATCTTTTTATTGTTGGTGTAGGTTCTTGGAATGAATAGACGTTTTTTCCAATAATTGCACTCTTTATTTGATTGTAAAATTAACAATAACTGCTATAGGGTCATAATGGATTTTAAATAACTTATTTTCGATCTGTTCGATTACTGTACGTAATATATGCCTTACTTGCGCTGGTAATTAGTACCGATTGATTATTGAATTTATAGATATAAGTATTTTCTCGCAATCTATTATAGGCTCGAATAAATCTGAGCTTTACAAAATAAATGCGTACGGCTAGTCGAGTTATTAACAGAATATCTAACAAATAAAATCATAAAATATTAACAAAACAAATATATAGTGAAACAGCAAGTGACAGAACAAATCTACATAGTGAAATCAAAATATATATATGAGAAATAATAAACAATCAAATACAAATAAGGAAAGTGAAAAAAAAGAATCAATGAATTTAAGGGCAAAATAAATCAAATAAAGGAGAATATTACAATATATAGACAAGAATATTATAATAACAAAGTATAATTACACAATTAAGAATAATGATAACATAAATCAAAGAGACATTACGTGAAAAATAAGAAATAGCCAAATAATCAACCGCAAATCAGAAAATTGAATAATAATAATAATAAATTTGTTTATGATAGAAAATGATTGCATAAATAAATATCCTAATTTTAATAATAAAAGATAAAACACTAGAACATTAGGTCAACAGAAATCATAAGTAATAGAATTACAGAATAAATAAATTATATTGGCAATTAAACAATCATAAAAAAAACGATACACAAAAATAGCTGAACTAATAATAAAATCATATTTTAAAAGAAACATTAGATATATAATAAGAAAAAAACTAATATGTCATGTTA
>JAPYZP010019282.1:0-12133 GCA_030522985.1 Torymus sinensis
CGGGTTCCGAGATAACGCCTTCTACGAGCGGCTTCCGAGATAACGCCTTTTACGAGCGGATTCCCAGATAACGCCTTTCTATTCGGAGGCGACGATATATAATTGAAAAATCAAATAAAAAAAGAAATTATTTTTTGACATATTTTAGGTCTATGACCCCCTTAATTGATTCTACCACTTTCATGAGTTTATTTTTAGTAGTACTTACGTTTCTTTTGTTATAAAAATAACTCCATAATTTCTATGTTATAAAAAAGTACTTGCCTATATATATTTATTGATTCCACTTCTTTCATGTGTTTGTTTTGAACTATGATATTCTTTTGGGCGGGAGCAGAGAGAGAGTGAGAGGCAGGGGTGATAAGAGGGGAAGAAAGAGGGATATAGAGAACAAGAGGGAGAGAAAGAGAGAGGTGAGGAGGGCAGACAGATAATATAAATTATCATATTCTTTCGGAAAGAAGCAGAAAAAGAAAGAGAGAATAGTGGAGAGAGAGGTAGAGAGGGGGTGGGAGGGGGAGAAAGATAGAGATAGAGAGAAAGCGGGAGAGAAAGAAATAGGAGAGGATGAGAGCGTGAGAAAGAGAGTGATAGAGGAGCCGTTTTACTTTTTTTAAAAGTGTTATTTTAGAGAGATTTCACTAGTTTTTACAAGCTTCAATAATAATTACCTAAAGTTTTATGACGGTAAAGGATCATTATACCATATTTCATATATTTCACAGAGTTTGTAAAAATAAAAATATTATAATTATAAAAAGGTAAATATAGAAGATGAAATTAGACCCCGAGTCTTTAAAAAGATAGTACGGATAAAAAAATTAATTTTATATAAAATATAAAAAATATTTTTTATAGAAATTAGAGATATATACTTATGCTTGGCAAAGCGTACAGCTGCGACTTTTGCTAATTTTTATGAGGGTTGCTGGTAAGTTGTATTAAAAAGTTTTATATTATCGTGTGCCGGAAGTTGTGCTACATCGATGTATGTGAGTGACAGAATAATTGCAAGACATACAAGGACATAAAAAGCCGGAACTTTGAGTGTGCACTGCTCTGTGGAAAACTGTTGGTACCGACGCCCGTCATCGATTGCCGCAGCTACAAGTTTTCAACTACTTGCTCATTCTGCACCTTTGTTTTTCACCGCGCTTCTCTCAACGTCATCTGCGAGGCCAAACGTCGGATACATCGTCGGTAGAACGCCCGGCAGTGTGAAGGTTGCCAACGGTCGGAGCAGAGGTTAAAGCCAATATCTTTTCGCAACCGCGCCACCGAACTACGTAAGCCGGCTCCTGTATATTATTACTATACGTAATCAAAACAAACCATAACAGTGGGTCTGGCTTACGAAATTGTATACTCCAGACAATAAAATTTGCTGAATATCTACGAAAATCCTTCTGTCTACTTACACGATATATGCATCTCATGCCTCGCAAAATGGTACCGAAATCATACAGTATCTGCAACAAAGTAGACAGGAAAGGGGCCACAATTATGCACTGCTGGAGATGCAAAAAACCATACCACGATGTATGCCAATCTGTTACCGTGGTATAAAAATCGAATAATAGGACTCTGAACAATACGTTCTTATGCGACGCATGCAAAAATTGTAACCCGAAAGGATTAAAGAAAGCTGTACAACAAAAGGATGCATAACGTAAACAGCCGCTGAGTGTGCCCCTGCTAGCTTCGACTCCAGCTCACCCGATTGTTATTACAAAGGCGCCGATCGTTGCGAAACGAGTTCGAGCTGTAAAAGTTTCCCCCGAACATCGGAAGTCAATTTTAGAGCTCCATACACATAAGGATGGTGGGATCAGTAGCGGCAATATTACGAACAACTGCAGCAGCAACAAGAACAACTCTTCTCAAGTGACGTCCTTCAACACCTTAGATGATGATTTTATCAAACTCGTCGCACATCGAACCTCTACTAATTTCTCTGGTACGTCTCCTACACCGGCGCTGTCTGAAGAAGATGTGGGGCGAATCGCCGATCTGACAGGTGTGACTAATATCCTTATCCCGGTCAGCACTCTAGAACTTCTGTTCCAACATATTTCCTTATTGTCAAGAAGCAAATATGTTTCCAAAAAAAAAACAACAAATGCAAATGATAGTGAATAAATGAAAAATTGATAGTGGTAGTGGTCCTGAAAAGACAGCGGGGAAAACAAAACTAAACAGCCCTGTTCATATAAGGGAAAGTGATAAAATCATTTTCGTTCACATAAGTTTCTTTTGTAATTTTTAGAAAGAAACAATTTGCAGTGCTTGTTCTAGAAAAGGTGATATAGTGCTTCTATACAACTGAGAGAAACGGATTGTGTGTAAAACTAGTATTATATTGTAAAAATTGTGAAACTCTTATCAGAGAAAATTTTGCAAGTCTTCGAAAGGAATCTACAAATAATAGACAAGCAGTATTTGTAGTGATTCGAATAGCTTGAAGCTCACGACAGTAGTTAAGAATGTAATGCCAATTATGGGGGTACTTCTGGTAATATGGAAGTCCAGGCTGCTGTGAACATTTGGAGTTGCTTGGTTCGAAAAAAGGGTATGACGTATTGAACACTTCTATCTGATGGAGATGCAAACACTAGGACTCGGCTTAATGAAGTCGCAGCAATGGAAAATTTATTTGAATAGAAGAAGAAGAATAGCTCAACCATGTACAAAACCGAATGGGCCTCTTGCCACTATAACAAAAAGCTTGGTGGAAAGTCAGATGGAGCGCTTACTGTTACTAAACTTAATGAATTGCAGAAACATTACAGAAGAGCAATTGTCAAGAATACATATGATTTAAAGAGTATACAAGATGCCATCCAAGGTAGTTTATACCATTGTTCGTCGACAGACCAAAGACCTGCAGCAGATGACCAAAAGGTTCTTCATCATGGTGCTTTCTTAATAAAGGAGAATGAAACAGACCAAAGAGAGTATTGGCATTCCAAAATATCAGAGAAGCTTTATTGTACAGAGAAAGCGAAACAAACCAAGCGTACACTACAGAGCTGGTGAACATTAACCGGTAAATAATTGTTTCATACATAATTTATAAATAATTTTTCATCAAAATATGTTTGCTTATTTTTAAAGTCATTTTAAAGCATGATTAGTGTTTGTAATTATTTGTGATGTTTGGCGCAACCAGTTTTGATATACGGGTTGGGGTTTTTTGGATTCATTTTCTAAAATATATTTACTGCAAAATAACAGAGAGACTTTTATGTTACGGTTTAACTTTTAATTTCGTTTTCACCATAGAATTATTAAAAATACAAGTTTTTTTATTAAATAAATAGTAACTTATGACATATTAGCAATAAAAAAAATAAAATCTTCTTTTTAATAATATTGCTCTGAGATTTTGTAGATTTTGGTGCCAAACATATGTATCTCCGAACTGGGACACATTGATCAAACGACATTTCGCAGAATGCTACCTGAATATAAACCATTTTTACAGGTGGTTTGGCCAGTGCAGCTTATAAAATCTAAAATTGGACCAGCAGAGGTGGTTTTGGGCTAACTTATGTACATATTAGTATATATTTCAATAAAAAAGAAATTTCCTTGAGAAATAAAAAAATAAGCCTCTCCTGCACTCTCTTCCTTTAATGATTGCTCGTTAAAAAAGCACATTAATGATTTCAGACAGTACCTATGTCATGATACGTCTTATGACATATTCGGCGTGGTGGAAACGCGTTTCAGTCCTATGGTTGATCAGTCTGTAGTTGATATCCGGGGCTATTCACTGTCCAGACAAGTTAAGAATAGTCGTGGCGGCGGCGTAGCTCTTTACTTTAAAGATTCTTTCAAATTTACTCTTCTCGCACAATCTAATACTACGCTGCCCATAAAGCCTCTTGTGCCTGAATATATTATGGGTTTTATTCAGGGTGGGAAGCTTGATCCTATTTTTGTTTGCGTTGCGTATAAGCTTCCAAATGTCGATATAGAAGCTACTCCATCTTTTCTCGATGATCTGAGGAGGCACAGTAATGAGTATAGGCATAAGATCATTATGGGAGATTTCAACGCGAACTTGCTTTCCACTCAAAATAATGCTTAACTCCTTCTTGATCTGGCTGTTGAATTATCACTGAAGATTGTCAATCATGGACCCACGCATTTTACCGAGCAGCCAATTTTAATAGACAGCAACGAAACGATACTGATGACTGAGAATCAACCTGCTCCCTTTCAGAATCAGCATAATCTCATAGAGGTCACGCTGGATTTATCTCCCCCAGCTTCCCCGTGCGAACCTTGTACATATTGGGACTTCACTAAAGTCGATGTATCTGACTTGAATTCTGTATTATCTGGCTGTGACTGGACGCTATTTGACTCGAAGGTCCCTGACCTTGAAACATTACTTCGCTGCCTTACTGATAATGTCTCGGTAGCAATCAACACTCTAGCTCCAGAGAAGACAGTCCACCCTAAGAAACGACAACCTCCATGGGTAAATACAGACTTATCACTGCTCATAAGAAAACGAGATGCTGCGTTAAGGCGCTTGTGATTCATTTTTACTAAACGAATTCCATAGGTTGCGTAAAGACGTATCAGAAGTGACTGAACGGGAGCGCACCAGATACATTTCA
This sequence comes from Torymus sinensis, assembly GCA_030522985.1. Classification (NCBI taxonomy): domain Eukaryota; kingdom Metazoa; phylum Arthropoda; class Insecta; order Hymenoptera; family Torymidae; genus Torymus; species Torymus sinensis. Next base: position 4,632 of record JAPYZP010019282.1, read on the forward strand.
GACAAATTGACTCATACTCTGGACAGTAAACGCAACTTCTGGAAGGATTTGCGCAACCTGGGACTTTTTCCAAGCGCCACTAATGAATTGCACGGTTTCTCGTTGGATGAGCTTAACCGACACTTTACTGGGGTATCATGCTCGTCTACCGAAAACTATCGAATACTAAAAAATATAATCGAGTTTGCGCCTGATGAGGGTTTCTTTCTTAACCCTGTTACCTTGAATGACGTTATATTGGCTGTTTCTCATTTCTCTTCCCAGGCGAGAGGGGTGGATGATATACCGCAAAGTATTGTCGCGAAAGCTCTTCCAACTATTGGTCCTTTTTTAGTGCAAATTTTCAATTCTTCTCTTAACAACAGCGCTTTTCCAAAAGCATGGAAGAAAGCTGAATTAATTACTCTTAAGAAGAAATCTGCGCGATCATCACCGTCCGATTTTCGGCCTATCGCGCTATTGAGCGTTCTTTCCAAGATTCTGGAAAAGCTTGTCCTCGACCAAATCGTGAATTATATTACTCGTACCGCTATTCTCAATCCGCTTCAGGCGGGTTTCCGCAAGCATCATAGCACTGCGACCGCGCTAATGAAATTTACTGAAGATATTAGAACTGGCTTTGACAGGAAACTCATAACAATTGCCCTTCTGTTTGACTTCAATAAGGCATTTGATGCCATCTCTCCGACGATACTGCTACGCAAGCTGAGCAGTATGAGATTTTTACGCACAGTGCTCTGTTGAATTCACTCTTATTTGTGGGGTAGAAAACAGCAAGTAGTTTCTAAATCAGCTACCTCTGAGTGGGTTACAACTGGTCTTGGTGTCCCTCAGGGCTCTGTGCTTGGGCCCCTGCTGTTCAGCCTTTACATCAATGATGTACAGCAGCTCTTTGACGGAGAAAACGTAGGGCATACTCTTTATGCTGATGACCTTTAAGTCTATGTGCAAGTTTCGCTCATGTACAACTTTGCAACTACGCCAGCGCCTTGTACAAGCGCTTATATTTCCTCTCTTAGACTACTGCGACATCATCTTGACTGACGCGACTTACGAGCTAAGAATACGACTACAAAAATTGCAAAATACTTGTATCAGGTACATTTTTGGAATAAGGTGGTTTGCACATATAACTCCCTACCGTCAGCAATTAAGTTGGATGCGTACGGACACGACAAGAAGCCCCTTCATATTTATTCAGCATGTTTTCAAAGCGCTCACCTGATCGCCCGGCTAGGTCAGTTACTGAGGACCTCAAAATTCCGTGAGTGTACTCCGAGTTTGGCAGTAGGTCCTTCCACGCCCAAGGGGTTCACTTATGGAATTCTCTTCCACCTAGCATAAAATATCTACCTTCGCTGGCACTATTCAAAAGCGCTCTAAAAAACTATCTATTGAACTTAGATTGATATCTTTTGTTCATTATTGACGAAAAGTGATATACACTGTGATATTTTATATTGTGATGAGTTGTTATAAATTTGACTGAGCGTTCTTGACATATTGTTTTTATATATTTATATAGGCGTTAGCATCTCCTTGGTGTTCATTTTATATGTCTCGTTGTATATTTATTCTATATGTATTCAGCCTGTAATACATGTACATAATCTTTTTGGAACCAACCACGATAAACTTATTATTATTATTATTATAAATAGAAGATAATTTTGACACTAAATGTTTTTGTAAAAGTGCATATTAAATTAATTTTTCTTTAGTACCAATCCCTGCTATTTATTTATTTAAAGTATAAAGTTTGTAATTATTAAACTATCACTGTACACTTGTATTACACTTTTAACAACTTTTTTAATATATCTTAATACAAAATGTTCCATCACATTACTCTATTGCAATTGAATTAATTAATATTTTAAATAGATTTCCCAAGTTTTTAAGATCACACAATATGTGATAATTGCTGAATTTGTAAGAAAAGATTTAATTTTCCTTGTTTAATATCAAACGAAACAGAAAAAAATTCAAAACAAAATGTTTTGATCTTTTCTAAATAATATACTTATCTAGATTCTTGTAACCGTTTCGATAGACTTTCTAGGATCTGATCTGCCCAACATTACTTAATTAATACAAAAATAACTATACATGTTCATCACTGCTTTTCTCAACTGATACAGACAAATACTTTATCACATCCATTTGCTCTTATTTATTGCGTTTATTTTACCAAATTTTGTATCAAATCTGAACGCAGGCTTGTGGTGACTAAGTCTGAGCTGCAAATTCTTTATGAACAAGCATTGCTGCTTGTTTTTTGATGGCTGATAAGGGATCTTGAAAATAATGTATCTTAGAAGTCACTATTTAATAAAAAAAAAAAAAAGTAATTTTTGTTTTTATTTAGCACTCATTTCACAGTAAAAATTACATGTACTCCAGCATTATTTTCCATCAATATCTAAACAGCACCAAAGTTCAGATATAATTATGAATTTTAGTGTAGTGGAAAAATAAATTCAATCTTCTTTATGAAATTCTCTCACTCTCTTTCTATTGCGTGCTTGCACGTTTCGTGATGGGTACCACGCCACGTGACGCCAGCGCGAAAGACTCGGAGAAGAAGAAGAAGCAGACGAGCCGCAATGAAAAGGACGCCGCGGCCATGTTGTAAGTCGCCGCGTCACGCGTAACAGGTGCTGGTGATATAAAAGTGTGTGAGAGTGAACTAGTGACGCCGCGCCTCCAGCACAGCAACCAGATGTCGCCCCGTGCCTCCACCAGCGACGCCACTAGAGTGCGAGAGCAGGAAGAGAGAGAGATAGAGAGTCATGGTTGAGTGAGCGAGAAAGAGGGAAGAGAGAGTACTCCGCCGCGGCCCCTGCCACATGAGCTGAGAGAAAGCGACAGCGAGCGAGTGAGAGACCGGTTACGTGCGATGGCTGGCCAGCCAAAAGTAAGTGGTTATTACTGATTGTCGCGGTGTATGCGGTTGGTGGGCGCGTGGGCTTCCCCCCCCCCCCCCCCCCCCCCCCCCCCCCCCCCCCCCCCCCCCCCCCCCCCCCACCCCGCCCGCCCCCCCCCCCCCCCCCCATATAGTAATATCATTCTTTTATCTTAATTGTCGAGTCACGCGTTTCATTTAGCGCGGCTAGCATATGCATGATTCCCCGAATATCGCCCTCTTTCCTATTTGACAGTTGCAGGTAGCCGAGAACATCGTTTCTTGGAGGCGATAAAGTAGCAGGGTGTAAGTAGACAAGCCGCTGAGGTTATGTACCAGCGGTGTTGTACCGGAGTCATCGGCTGCACAGGTAAGGCTAGTAGTAGCTAGTAGCCGGGAGTTTCACCGGGCAAGGTTGGTAGCAGCGACAGTGCGGAGAGCGGGCTCGAAGAGAAAGCGGGTAAGGCTTTCTACAGTAGCCGCCCAGCGCATCGCTGCGTAGCCCTTGTGCCAACCAACGAACAGGGACTAAAGGTGATTTCACGTTACAGAGTTCCCCGTGTGCAGTCGACGCACCAATCAGACCTCGCGTAGCCTAGTGAGGGATTCTTACTCTCCGATAAATTCACCCCGTTACAACTGGCACCCTTGACGTGTGAAAATCATACGTTAGGGATTAATTAAAATTATTTAATCAGGCCGAGACTCGCGTTGCGAATAATTAATTATCGCGTGGATAATTTATTATTATAAGAATTGTAAAGTGTGTACAAGGGTAACCAACTGGTGGTTGCTAACCTTGCTTCGAGAAAGAAATTAATTAATAATTATTTATTCACCATCTATTTCAAAATTCATAACATTTTTTCATCATTAATAGGTTTTTACCGTCGTACCTGTTTGTGCGCCAACTCACGTGCACGCCGGGGGATAAAGTAGCAGTTTACGTACCCGATTCGTACTTTTGGGGTTATTGACGGGAATTTGCGCATTTTTGGGGAAAAACGCATAAGCGCGGATACGAGGGGGTGCCTAGGAGGTGTGTGCAGTAATTTTGAAGCTGCGCATACGCAGAAACCGAAATTAAAAAGTGGAAAACCACTATCGCGGAATCGATAGCACACCTCACGAGGAGGTGGATGCATCCAAAAATTTCGGTCTCGCGCATGCGCTAAGGGTTGAAAAATTGGAATTTGGTTTTTTGGCGCGGAATTGTTTACTTGTGCGCGGGTGACTCAATTCCATATAGTGAATTAGATGCCGCGCATGCGCAACGCGCGACAACGCAAAATTCGATTTTTCCGTACGGAATCGTTTGCTCGCGTGCCGTATTGATTAGCGCGGCAAGCAGAATTGAAAAAATTAATTGGGGGCCGTGTAATTCGCGAATAAAGGTAGAATAACCTCGTAAAAGCGCTTACGCGTCGCGAAATTGCGGGTGCAATAATTTTATCGTTTGCTCATGCGTTAAATCGTTTGCGCACCCCAAAAGCGACATAACCTCCAAGCAAGCACGTTAAAAGCGAACTACCTTGGTCTAGCGAGTAGAGACCAAACCATCAGTTGGGAAACTTCGCGAATTTTTTTCAGCCAGCGGTAATCTAGTAGGTACCTTGTGAAGGAGACCACTGGCCGTGTAAAAGCACATAGAGCTCCGCGGGATTGGAACCACATCCCCTTATACACACACTCCGACTACGAGCGAAGATGCTGTATAACGTAGAAGAAGCCGTGCAGGATTGGGTGATGTCAATCTCACGCTGGGAGCTTGACAGATACCTGGGGCGCCTAGATTAAGACGACAGGGCACCCTATTCCGTCTCTGGGATAGGCTAAGCAAATGGGTGCTGGACATTTACAACCCGCAGGAATTCCAGGATCACGCAAGCCCGGATGATGTATTCGCCCGGCGCATACAGATTAGGGACCAGCTGCTCAGACGGATCGTCACAGAAGAGGAGTGAACACCGAAAGGCAACAGCAAGGAGACATGTTACGCCTCCTGTCGAAGGAAGGTACCAAATTCCAGGTGCCAAAGGACGTCTACACGCTATTGGTAGATTTAATAACCAGAATGCGGTCGCTGGAAGAAAGGTGGACCATTCACCAGCGACAAGAAGCGTCCAGCACCCGGATGAACGACGTACGGCCAGGACCGAGGGTATGCTTCGGAGAAATGTTTGCCGGATCGTACGAACGCGACAGCTGGGATCCAAGACCCCAGTCACCGACGCCAGCTCGCCCTAGGGGCCAGGCTGATTTCCGTGGGGGAAATGCAGCCTAGGAGGGAGCGGGTTATCGCGGAGACCCAGCGAGAAGTACGACCTGGCCACATCAGACTTTCCAAGAGAAGTCGCCTAGTTTCTCGAGATCGGGGTCATACCACTTGAGAGATATAGGCCACCTAGTCGGGAAGTGGCAAATACCTTTCTCCGGCACAAAGAGCCAGAGCATGGAAGTGTTCTTGGCACGACTAGTGGATTGCAGAGTCCCGGCCAACCTCATCGAAGAAGATGTACTGTCGTCACTTTCCGAGCTGTTTACAGACACGGCCGTTACGTGGTACCGAAACGAAAAAGAAAAGTGGGCCACGTGGCAGGACTTCGTATCAGCGGTGAGGCGCTGATACGGAACGCAAAGGGGTACCAGCAGCTGCTAATCGCGGAGGCGAACAACCATACACAAGGGGAAGACGAGGCCGTGAGGGATTACACCACGTGCCCCATTGCCATCAATCGGAAAATGTCGCCTCCGCCAAAGCTGGAGCCGCAGCTGGACAAACTACGCCGTAACCTACGACCAAAGCTTCAAGCAATAGTGCGGAGAACAGACTTCACGACTTCACGAAGTAGAGGGGTTGCTTGAACTGCCGGCGGATGCGGAGCAGACGCTGGAAAATTCCAGGATGTACCGCCCTCCTCCGCAACCCGCAACTACTCTACTGCCGGAGATGGCCTATAAGCCGCCTCCCAAAGCCAACCAGCAGAGGAATCCCAAAGATGCCAGAGAGGACAAAGTGGCTGCTGCTGTCGACGTGACCGAGCCCAATTCCGAGGATTTGGAGTCCATGCTTCGTCGGGTACTGAAGCGGTGCCTCGCGGAGGTAGCGAGCTCCAGAAGCGAGCACCCAGCGAAGTATGCACCTGCTGACCCAAGTGGCGACCAGCCGCCGGGGCGCACGGAGGCACAGAGGCCCCCAGCGCCAAATACAGATGGCAATAGCGCCAGTTCGAGAGGGGACTCCACGCCGATCGCTAACCCCATGGGGAGCCGAGACCGACGATGAGTTGCTACTCATGCGGCAAGATCGGCTATATAGCGAAGCATTGCCCAAATTGTTCGGGAAACGGAAAGGAGGGCGATTAGTTGAAGTCGCCCCCGTCTCGAACCTTCAGGGAGCTCGAGCAGAGGTAGGAGACCCACTCGAGCCAACCTCGGCAGCACCTCCAGTGCCGAGCCCGAACCTGACTCAAGTGTGCGAGGACACTGCGGCCGCGTGCGACCTTCGCCCGGCCTCCGAGGAGTCAGACACTCATCCGACCGAGGACGAGCCTCTGTCGGTCGATCCGCCAACGATGAGACACGTTGGTGGGTTCGAATCGAGGTCGGTGAGTACGGGACCCTCGACCAATCAAACAGTGCTATTATCCAGTATCCGATAAGGTGCAAGCAGAGATGCACCGTCAGGTAAGGGAGATGCTCGAGTAAGAAGTGATGGAGCCCTCCCGAAGCTGTTGGTCGAGCCCCATCGTGATGGTCCGTAAGAGTGACGGGACACGACGGTTCTGTGAATATCTGCGCAAGGTGAACGCAGTCACGGAACCGGACGCCTACCCTCTGCCGAATATGCAGGATATTCTGCGGAAATTGTGGAAGGCGAGATTCATCTCCACGCTCGACCCGAAGAGTGCATACCATCAGATACCTCTGGCGGCGGAGGCGCGGCCGATAACAGCCTTTACGGTCCGGGATTATACCATCTCCGGCGGATGCCGTATGGGCTTACGAACGCGCCCGCCACCTTCCAGCGGCTGATAGATCAGGTGCTTGGGCCCGACCTAGAGCCGTACGTCTACGCATATCTCGACGACATTATAATTGTGATCTCATTCGAGAAGCATAAGGAGTCCCTCCGAATGGTTTTAAAACGGCTAGTAGCCGCTGGATTGACACTCAATGCGGGAAAGTGCTTTTTCGGCAAGCCAGAGGTAGCTTATCTAGGCTTCTTGGTTAACCGGAAGGGCACGAGGCCTAACCCGGTCAAGATAGAGCCAATAAAGGACTACCCAGTGCCCCAGAATCTGAAGGCAGTGCGTAGGTTCTTAGGGTCCACCTTGTGGTACCGGAAGTTCATTCCGGGCTACGTCATCATCGCTGAGCCACTGACTAACTTAAGGGGGTCATAGACCTAAAATATGTCAAAAAATTATTTTTTTTTTATTTGATTTTTCAATTAGATATGTTATTCTGAACCTAAAAAAAGTGTGAATCACAAATAAAAAAAAAATTAAATGTTTGTTATAGCTTAAGAAGATAGCCACGTATAAAATGACGAAAAACTTTATTTTCATTTATTATCTATTTATAATATTAAAAT
>JAPYZP010019326.1:0-11040 GCA_030522985.1 Torymus sinensis
TAAGTTTGTCTTTGGAAAGGAATTAAACGGGCAAAGTTGTAGTACTTTTTTTTGGGTTGAGTACTTTTTTTTTCTTTTTTCTTCAGACATAAAAATGCGTTATTCGTTGTAGGTCAAGAAGATAACGTTATCTTAGATGACATTATTTAATTGCATGTTTTTCAACAGTAAAACTTTTATAATATTATGCGTTAGCATTCTAGCACTGAAATTTATGAGGCTGTAAAAAAGCATTAATTATCATAGGTCAGTTGTATAAAGAGCTCGTGAAAAAGACATTTCGAACTCCACATAGGATGCTTCGCATTTAACGATGTCCTAAAAAATAACGGTTCTCCAAATCACGGTTTTTAACTTTGTACTTTTTACATCGATTTTGAGCCAAAAAACCGATTTTAATACACGTGTGCGTTATGTACTTAATATGGAGAATTTTCAAATAACAAAATGAACAAAACAAACAAGAATATAATTGTCAAAGAACCTTTAAAAAAACATACAATTTTACATAAAACGTAAAATGAAAAAATTCCAACCCGGCACCACGGCCAAAAACTTCGTCGACTCGTTCGCGGTGTTCCTCGAATCCGAACGAACCATCGCCGTCGTTGACTTTGGCGTTATACAGGCACCCCCCGCTCCGCACGGGGGTGGCGCGATATCGATCGAATCGGCGTCGGCGATGTGCTGCGCGCGCGCACACGTTTACACGCCCCGAGGGCGCGCTCGGCGCGGCGGCGGCGTATTTATAGAGGGAGGAAGAGAGCCGGGGTCTATATACCAGGAGCATCAGCCAGCCACCAGCGTCCGATTCACAAAGAGCCGCGATTGATGCCGCGGGGTTTCGCATCACGCACACACGGCATTAATGATACACACGGGCTTCGAGCACTGTGGCTGTATGTTGGAGGCTGCTGCGTGTAGCTGGACGAATAGATTGCGTGGGAGAGTGAAAATTAAGATGGACCAGCTGGACGGGAGGCTCGGCTATTAGGTTCGTTAGGTGTGAAGACTTTCTAACTAATTTGTTTGTTAGAACGGAGGTCATTTTTTAACCTTTTTGGAAGGTATTACCTTGAAATTTGATATTTTCTATAGAGGTATCATTTATGTGTTTATAAATAGCCAACGAATCCGATAGAGTTTTCAAGGTACTTGATGTCCCCAAATAGGGCTAGGCCGGCCCTCTGAAGGGTAAAGGGAGATTTCATAATTTAAATAAAGCATTTAAAATGGAGCCCTGATTTGTTAATTCTTTACTCGACATGAAAAAGAATTAAACAGTAATAATGTATCTACAAACAGGTGGCTTTGAGATGTATGAAATACTTTAATATACACTAAAAATATCATGGTTAAAGTATATACTAAATCTATAACATACTTTAATTAGCTTAATTATGAATTGTTTTTGCTTCAGTAAATAGAATAATTGACATACGTAAAAAGAAATACGTTATTCGGAATGCGTAAAAATATTTTATCGCAATTAAATTTATTCTTTCATTTTAGCCTCCAGTATTCACTTTTCAATATTGTTTTATTCATAAATTCAACCTTTTTTTTATAAGAGATATAAAATATTATAAACAAATATAAAAAAATGCATTAATTCTGATATTTGTTTATTTTTGTTTTATTTGAGACATTGTAAAACTTCCACCAATGGCCTAATTTTCTTGATTGGATTGAAATTCCTGAAATTGATTGCTTAATTGTATATCTGGAAACTACTCGTTCTAATGATATAATTTATAAATGTATGGCTATGGTCGCGGCAAACTCAATTAGAATCCGCATGCAGTATAATTAAGTGAGGGAAAATGAAATTATAGACCTGTAATCGCGTGGAAATTGAATTTTCCAAGGCAAACCATTATTAAACGGCTCAATAATATCGAGATTGATTTACCAAACTTCTTTAACAGTTGGCTATATTGTGAATTTATTAGATTTTCGCTCCTTTGACACGCTTTAGAGCGATTATAAAATAAAGTAAAACTATTACAAAAACTGTTAAAACATAATGGCAATAAAAGGAAAAATGTCTCCGCGCGGCATCTCTACAGCAGGTAATGAAAAGTAAATAAACTGAATTGCGCATTCAGCAGAGAGAAAACATCATCTCGTGAAATGATTCCACTCTCATTATTTCCGGCCATAAAAACCGGAGCCGGTAACGCGAGAAATTCCAGGCGGCGGATAGGTATAAACTCGAGCGCAGTATATACGCGCGACAGTGCGCAGCACTCGGATCGCGAGTCGTGGCGTCGCTGTGCTGGTATATCTATAAGCTAAAAATTCGAAGCAGGTCTTGCCGGAAATCTCACCGGAAAAACCAGCGCCACCAGGAGGAGAGGGAGAGGGAGATGGGAGGACGTTCACGCGCGCGACGTGTATATGCGACTAGGTGGAGCAATCGATAAATGCACTTCGTTCCTGCGGGCTCTCTCCCCGAGCTCTCTTTCTTCCTCTCCTTGTTTTCGGCTATACACCTTTTATTCTCGCTCGTATGCAAGGGCGGCGTGATTGTGTCCCCAAATAGAATGTTTTTGTTGCGGGGAAGGCTCGTTCGCGCAGGAAAATGCCTTTTTTGGAGGTAGCGAGATGGTCGGTGTTCAATGGTCAAAGCTGCTATTTTTTTTTATTGAAACCCCATTTCAATATATATTTATGGCAGCAGCTATACGCATTTCTGATTAAAGTTGCGTGCGCGGGATCAATTTGAATATATAACGTACGTCTGATTAGTCTCCTCTGCTACTACTTGCAGAATACCTATATTTTATGCAATTCATGTAAATTCGAGGCGGCGTCTATATATTTTGCGCATGCCGGGGCAGGAGATTTTGTGAACTCTGATAAATTATTCATGCAAAACTCTATTCTGAATCAGGCACGTTTAGGATAAATATATTTAAGCAAACCTTCCATTTTTGACGTAATACTTGAAGAAAACCCTTTTTATCATCCTAAAGGATTACATTTCACTTTAACCAGAAACAAATATCGCACGAAATATATACTAATAATAATACTAAAAGAATTAAACGTGGCGGAGCCATTTCATTCGTATCCAATATACTTGGTCAAATATTTGATCATCCGATCAGAGAACGCTTTCTAATAACTTGATAATTAAACTGAGGGGCAAATATTTGCCATTGAAAGTACGTCTCATGATCGTATAATAAGTAAATTCGAAAAATATACTAATAATAAATTTAAACTAAATCTTCTTGTCGTTATTGATAGTCTTTTTTTATTATTATAATATGAGTTATTTATTTTAGTTTAAAAAAAAAGTATCGTAGCAAGGAATTTTATTTTCTTATGTGAATTAAACGAGTTTAAGGTCTATAATGAAAATATTATAGCAATTACATTGATAGGATAATATAAAGTATAACAATATATAAATTTATAAATGATAAAACGCACAATTATGTAAAAATTTTATGACGAATGCTCTTAGAGCTTTTTTTGAAAATACTGATTGGGATTATAATTAGTTCATCTGAAATTCTGTAATTACGGAGTAGTCAGTGTGGTATAGTAACTTTAATCCGAAAATAAATAATTAAATAATAATTCAAATTAATAATTAAGTACAATAATTTGCTCGGAAAATTTTAATTTTTCGAAAGCTGTATTGTTTAGTTTAGTTTGGTACTTATATCCTCCTAATTTAACGATAAATGAAATGATCTATTTTTCAATATTAAATTAATAATCACTCTGTTCGCGATAAGAAAATATCTATCAATCAGACGTTCTATTGACGTCAGAATATCTCGGAAATCCCAGAAGAATCAACTTTGTTCTTCTCAAATTCCAACTCCGTAACTGCTAAGCGACCATCTAATATTTACACCGCCTAAAACCGTCTTTTCTTGGTCCCGAGCGACTTCCATTCACAAAGCCAACTTTTCCTAAGTATATACTTACGCGTATAATCGCTGGCCACAGGATCTCTCCCCAGTTTCGGCGACTATCGATCTTGTACACAGGTCTCTTTTTTCATCTCGCGGGCGCGCACATGCATCGATTGTGCCTTACGGCCGAGCATTAGCAAGTCATAGCTCGAAATTGAGCAGGAAAGAGAATGAGGAGGGGAGGTGGGGGCGAAGCGCTTGTGGCACCACACAGAGAGAATTTTCCATGAGAGGATAAGCGTAAAGGAAAGGACGATGTCTTATGTATGCGGCACACCACATTCCACCAGATTGCCTGTTATCATTTTCCGTCGGCCCCTTTGGATTACTCGGAAGTGGTATTTATATTTTAGCTGCGCGTGCGTTAGGTAATTTTTGTTGGGCCTAGGGATTTCGATGCAGGTATAGTGGAAATGAGACGAATAATGGAATATTAGATGGGTTGTGAATGATAGTTGGCTCGTAAATGCAATATTTCTTGGCACTGAGGCAATATTTTAATGTAGCATGTTAATGAAATTGTTGGATACATAGTACAAAAAATTATTTGATATTACCAATCTTTATTTGGTAATATCAATAGAAACATTGTAAAGTACTAAGAAAAGTTATATTCAAGTCGTATAAATGTGTTTTGCTTGAAGTTTTTTCGAAATGAATACGAAAATTAGTGTACAAACTATATGAATGTTTAATTTAATTTACCATACAAGTACGCCAAATAATTCCGAAAAGAGGGTTAGCACTCCGTGAAATACAAAAAATTGCAGTTAATAATTTTTGTATAATATAAAACGGTTGTCATGATTTTTTTTATTGCAAATCGGGTAAAATGTTTGAATTAAAAATAACGATGCTTAATAAATTTTTTTTTTAATAGAAGTATTTTTATGTTTAAAAATTGTTTTAGCATATGTAATTTGTTCAATGATTTTTGGACTCCAAAGGAAATTTTTACTATTTCCTCTAGCTTATAATATTTCAATAATTTTTTTCAAATAATAAATAGAATAATGTTTTTTACATTATCGTATTAAAAATTCACTTAAGGTAATCAAAAGCAAAACTTGAATCTATTATTTAACAACAGTTGATAATATTAATTAATTTACCTAATCTCTACAAATGTACAAATGTACAAATGTAAGTTTATTTACATAGTATGCGTTTCAGTCACTGTCTGAATCTAATGCTTCTTTTTCTACTTGTTCAGCTTTGTCAGCTTCTTCCATTTTCTTTATAATCTCTTTTGCAGGATTGAATACTCCATTGGTTTGAACATTGCAAATGTAACACCTGGTACTTTTTTTATATTGTGCTAAAGCACACTTTTCGCAAAAATAATGTTTACACCTACAAAAATAATACAGTAGATCAGATTTTTAAAAAATGTTAAAAAATAATTCTGGCAAAAATATTACCACTACTCACTTAGTTGTAACAGGATCTTTAAATGTGTCTCTGCATATAAAACATTTAAATGGAAGATGTTCTTCATCACTATCTATTTCATATTTAGTATCATCTTCATCACCACTAACATCATGTGAACCAGTTGCTGCTTCTCGTTCCAATTGCCAACCCAATTTATAATCAGAACGATCGTGAAGAAATTTACAACTATCTGAAAATATATCATGATTAGTTTGTATAAGCTCATAAAATAGTTAGTCAGAATGATGAGAAATTAATAAAACCAATACTATTTATAATATTTATAACAACAATTTTCATATTCTCTAATTATCAATACAAACCTCCAAAACCACAAAATCCTGTTTCTTTGTAGTCTTTACAAATGTCAGGTTGATAATCCCATCTAACTGTTGACCTTAAATTAGTAGGTGCTCTTATGGGTCCTTGACGAACCATACCACTTTATTCATTCCTCTATAAATTTTATCATCTCCTTTACCTTCAAGTTGCTAAATGAAATGAATTTAAAAAAATTTCAATAAATGATAAAATAATGTAAATTAATTTATGATAGAAGCTGTGATAGAATATATATACCTCATTAATTTTTTGAGCCTTTTCAAATATTGCTTGTGCATCTTTGTCAAATTCTGTTTCAGTTTCTAATATTGCTGTAGCTCCTTGATCACTTGGACCAGATGGCAATGGAGTTTTTTTACTTTTATACGATACTGTTACACCATCTTCTTCACTACTATCATCAACTTCAGGTCCTCTTTGCCGTTTTGTATTTGTCTTGAAATATTATTTGAAGGTGTATAGAATGTAATAGTATATTTTATTGAAACAAACATGATTATCTTACTGTTTGTCTAAGGGGATTTGTAACATCTACTTTTTTTTCTTTTTTATAAACAGTCGTCTCATCTTCACTGCTATCTATTTAATAAAAAAACATATATATACTTAGTATTTAAAAAAGACATGTTCTATAATTTAACATATATTTATGGATAATTAATAAAAATCGTTTTGTAAGCATCTGATAACTTTATCTAATTTACAAATTATTAATGAGGAGTCATTTAAAATTCTGATAACTTTATCTAATTTACAAATTATTAATGAGGAGTCATTTAAAATTATTATATGAAATTACTTTAAAATAGTTTCTATTTTATTTACTCTTTACATTGCATCTTATTTATATTTTCCATTTATCATTATGATTTGCGCAACTCTTCATATAAATAACAGTTTACAATAATAAAATATTGATCGACAAACTGCTCCAAAAACGGCGGCAAAACATAACCTATCCAAATCATTAGATTTTAACTTCATCATATAATTAAACTCAATATTGTTTAGTATCAACTTACCATCTTCATTTATTTTCTCGCGCTTCCTAGACGCCTTGTTCCGTATCGTCCGTTTTTTGAAGAGAAATGTGCAGGTATCCTTATTCTCTGAGTTGCCAGCGTCGTTTCGAGCCTCCTGGTCCTCCATGTCTGTTTTGTAAACATCTGTTCTTTTGCAAATCGCACCCCACGATCAGCATTCAGTATCAACGAATATATAGTAATACATACAATAGTCTATGAAAGTGCTACTTTATGCCACCATGAGCGCTTCGACCGATTCTCTTATCCCGTCCAACAACATGCACGGAGCGAATACGCACAGTACGCGGGAGAATAACCCCCGTGTTGGCATGCGTGTAGCTCGAGGGTGTGTGTGTGCGTGTACCCTTCTCTTCGTGACGCTTTCGTAGTTTAGTCGTCTCGTTTCTTCGCAAATTATCTTAGTTTTCATAGGCAAAGCTTTCGTTACCTTCGCTTTTATTTCGAAAAAAGCTCCTAGGTAAGTACCTCTTAGATAGATTCTCTTATATTTTTACTTTCTGTGTTGTAAACGAAAAAAAAATGAACGTCGCTGCTGCGGGGGATTAGAGCGCCAAGTCTTTTGTGGTCAATCAATATTTAACTTTCCTATACCTAGTTTTAAATTCGCGATAAGTATTTTAAACTTGTGTCATTTTTCTATGTTGCTGTTGAAAATAATATGGTTTTTTAGATAAAAAGTCATTGTTCAAATAAAGCAATTGCATTATATTGTCATTTTTCAGTTTGTTGTGTATATAAAGAACATTAATTAAATAATAACGATAAAATAATTTAAAATTTTTATAAACTACAGTAATGTTTCTAATATTTAACATATGATTTTAAATAACACTAGAATTTTTCTAACATAATAAGTTATAAAATCTCACAGGCTACTACTTATACAAGAAAAATGAATAAAAAGAGGAAGCCAACTTCAATACCTCTGTACAACCAGGAGACCATGATGTTGACAAGAAAATACTTAAAAAGGAAAATTATGTGTCCAGAAACAAAATTCAGGCATCATGTCAAAGAACGTCACCATGTTCTTGAATTGGTGAAGCGAACTGTAGATATGGGCGAAAGTAATTCTGTGTTGTTGATTGGTCCTCGAGGAAGTGGAAAAACTACAGTAAAGTTTAACTTTTATTTTTTTATTGTAAAGAAATAAGTATGGTTATTTTAATAAGTGACTATTTTATTCATAAAATTAATATACTAATAAATTCTTGTGTACAATACAAGAATGTATAAATAATTTATTCCATGAAAATAATTATACTTCTTTCATGAAAAAAATCAATACAAAAATTATATTTTTTATGTTTTCCTTATTTATAGCTAATTAACAGTGTTTTAAAAGAATTATCGAGTTTAAAGAATTTTCAAGATAATGCGCTTATTGTAAATCTACATGGTCTAGTTCATACAGATGATAGATTAGCTTTAAAAGATGCAACCAGGCAAATGCAACTAGAAAATGTTGTTGGTGATAAAGTTTTTGGTACATTTGCTGAAAATTTAAGCTTTCTTTTAGAAAGTTTAAAATCTGGTGATAAAAAACGTTCTAAACCAGTAATTTTTATTTTGGATGAATTTGATTTATTTTGTGCACATCACAACCAGACTTTACTGTACAACCTTTTTGATGTTGCTCAATCAGCTCAGGTAAGATGTTTTTTTCTTTTATTAAAGGTATTTTTCAATAATCAAAGAAAAAATTAAATGAATTTTCTTTTCAAATATAGGCTCCTATTTGTGTAATAGGGATAACTTGCAGATTAGATGTAATAGAACTATTAGAAAAACGAGTTAAGTCAAGATTTTCTCACCGACAAATCTTTCTCTATCCTGGTGATACATCTGAATCTGAAACACCAATTTCTGCTTTTGAGGATCGCTTACAACTTTTTCAAGAGCTACTTAAATTACCCGATGATGAAAATGTTAATGAAACAGAAGATAAAGAATGTAAGATAGATGTCAAATTCCGAGCAAAATGGAATGCTCAGATTAAATGTTTAGTAGACAATCCAACTATTAAAAATCTACTTAAACACATGTATACAAATGATAGATCAGAAAGAAAATTTAGAAATTTTCTAGCTGTAGCTGTTTCATCACTTTGTAAAAATGACCAAGAATTAGAAGTCAATGATTTTGCTAATGATTTTGTTGAAGCAAGTAAAATATTTAAACAAATTGATAAGCTTTTAATTTTAGATGGCTTATCTGTTTTGGAAATGTGCCTGGTAAAAATAAACTTAATTTTTTATAACTTCACATTTTCATATATAATTTATACATTTAATTTTCAATTATACTTTGAAATATATTTATAGATTATAGCCATGAAGCATGAAACCGAGATTTTTGATGCAGAACCATTTAATTTTGAAAAGGTGTCAAGCCGTTATTTAAAATTTGTTCAACAGAATTCTTCAATGGAATCCGTCCAGAAACCAGTTATTATGAAAGCATTTGAACACATCAAAGTAAGTTTGTGAAACCATTGTCTAAATATTATTAAAATAAGGTATCTAAAATAAAAATTGTAATTTTTTAGAATTTGGAATTAATTATACCAATAGGAACCAATCAAAGAATTGAGAAAGAATATCAATTGTATAAATTTACTGTTACATCTGAACAAGTTATGGAAGCTGTAAGAAATTACCAAGGATTGCCAACTGATGTACTTCAATGGGCTGATAGCATAATCTAAAAAATATTTTGCAAGTAAAATCGTATTTTTATTAAATTATAATAATTTAAGAATCAGAGCATCCTCAAATCGTCCATAATTACTTTTTATGCAAAGTATAGCTTTGCTATCGAACAATATTTCAAATATGCTAAAGAAAATCAGAAAACGCAATTGCATTGAAGCAAAATGATATCTTTACAGTGCCATTATTATACCTACTTATTCACGACTATAGGGATAAGTGAATTGATGTGTGTGTCAGTTTCATAATAAGAATGACGAATACAACTGTCACGAAGGGATAGAATTATTTATTGAATTGATAAAAACTAAATGTGTTCATTTGTAGATATCTTTGCATATCATACTGTTGTTAGTATTTAAGTAGTATAATTGGGCTATTGTGGGCAATTATGAGTTGCAAAATTTTAAATAATTTTAAGTTATTCAAGCTTTATTGTACTTTAAGTTTCTATTTTATTAGTATTATGTTTTTTTAATATTTACATAAGAAATTCGCTATTTGCCTGAAAAAATTATTTATGAAACGCACAAAAATTGTGTGAATAGAAATTACATTTAATGAACTTTTACATAGTAATAATTAATTGTATTTCCTTTTACACATCTTTTCCTTCAAGCAGTTATATATAGTCACAAAAGACGTCTGTAAATAATGCGTTATTAAATCCGCCAAAAGTATAGTTCGATAAATAACATACAATAACCCGTGTGCGCGTGAATAAGTGCATGTCCGTGTATTAGCAGTTAGTAGAAATTGCACGGACAAGTTCCTTCAGTAGGATACAATTGTAATCGAAAACTTTACATCAAAGTTTCCAAGTCGATTCCACAGTAGTTATGATACTCCTCGTGTAACGTCCAGGTTTATGTAATACACATAATGTAAGATTTTTTGCAAGTTTTAGATCAGTAGCAATTAGAATATCATTTTATTAGCTTTATATTTATTTAAGATATTAAGTTGTGATTATCTACTTACGAAATAAAAGATTTTGATAACGTCGTATTACAAAAAGCATTTTATTAACGATCTGATTCATAAAAACTTGTACATATATATTTATAGTTAATTTATTTTCATTCAACAAGCTAGCAAAATTCATATATTATTTATAGAATAAGTGTAAGACAAATATTAAAATGTTAGTTACGGTGTAATAGTAAGTGTTAGTAAATATGTTAAAACCTTATCTAGGTATGCGGGGATTTGCGAACAAGAAAAATTCGTCTAATTAGTCCATGCTACTTTAAGGGATTCTAGTTGACCCTTGTCAACTGTCGAAATTTGAACCTTTTGTTCCAAAACATTATTATTGTTCACTTTAGTAGCGGGCTGACGTTGGAAAAGTTTTAGCCCCTTATTTAGACGCTTTGTGCGCGTCAATTTTGTTAGAAACGAATCGTGACCTTTAAAATGTACAATTAGCAGTTAAAATTTTTGTGAATTTAGGAATATACCTTTTTGATTTAAGTAGTGTCTACAGTCAAAGTTGTCAAATTTCTTATGATTCAACTTAGGATTTAAGGTAACTTGGGGTAATTCGGCCACCTTAAGAGGAATATTTTCTTC
>JAPYZP010019331.1:0-14802 GCA_030522985.1 Torymus sinensis
CCCCCCAAATCACTAATCCTAAAATAAACTATTGTATAATTTTGTACACATTTTTTACAATTATTTACAACCAAAATCGATTTTTTTACAAGCGTATAAACAAAGTTATTGATAAACAAAAGGGGGGGGGCGGGAGAAATATTTCGCCAGCCCCCCCATACGCCAAGATCAATTTTCAAAGCGCTAACGTAATCTACGATTTTTGTACAATTATTTACAACCATAAAAACTGCTGAAACTCGATTATTTATAACAATTTTAAGCAATAATTTCGCCAGCCCCCCCATACTCCAAAATCAATTTTTCAAAGCGCTAACGTAATCTACGATTTAATTACAATTATTTACAACCACAAAAACTGCTGAAACTCGATTATTTATAACAATTTTAAGCAATGATTATTTATAACAATTTAAAGCAACAATTTCGCCAGCCCTCCTATACGCCAAAATCAATTTTTCAAAGTGATATTTAAATTTATTAAAGTAGAATTAAAATCTTTATTTCAAGCTTTGTGTGTAGGTCAAAAATATTATTTTTTTAGGAAGTTATGAATAATTATTATGGCGGAGGAACCGGTTAGAAATTTCTTTCTTTTTTCAATGACGGCAGTGTAAACTGTGTATTTCTTCTTTTTCATTAGCTTATATTTGTGTTGTTAACGAACTAACAATCTTAGTACGTATTTAGAAACTGTAAAGCAATTGAATCAGTATGAGAGTGGTCGAATTTTCGGACAACCTTCAGGCCTGCGCTTCGGCGTTTGTGGTTTGATGGTATCGGAGCTCGATGTTTGTGATTTCAGGTGGTTTCCTGAAATAGGTTTATGAGAAAAATGGCACCATTCGCGGTGCCCAGGCAAGAAAAAGAACAACCCGGTCGCTCTTTTATTAGATTTATTTGATCGCGCATTTAGTTACCGTAGTGATTAAAATAAACGCAGTGGCTATTTACCCTAAATCCACGTAAAGACGTACGTGACTTTAAAAGCTTCAAGTCACGTATTCCTTCGGTGACCTGTGTTACATCCTCGTAAAAATTGCAGACACGTACGGTGATCTTGTACCGTAAAAGCTCAGTCACATATTTCTCAGCTGGCCTGTGTTACATCCACGTAAAAATTACAGACGCGTACGGTGATCTTGTAGACACTAGTGGTGGGCGATATTGTATCGATAAAATGGCTTCGATTAATCGATAGTTTGTATCGATACTTGAGTCACCGATAATCGTTGATATCGATATTTTTCATTCTATCCGATAAATATCGAAAGAATTTGAATAATTTTAACCTTGTTTATTTTAATTGTTTAAATACTTGAGTTGTGGCTATAGGGTCTATACTGCCGTCGGAAGTAAAAATTCATAAAAATCGTTAATTTAACAATAAACGGCATGCTTTTAAGCTTTATATCGAAATTGCGGTAAAAGTGAAATTTTGAAGTTACAGATCTTCTTGCTTACGGCGGCAGTATAGTGCTCCATTAGTACAGTTGGCAGTTGATATATTTGTGAAAATATACGTCCACCCTGTGTCGTTTATGTGCTTATAATGGCATTTTAATAGCAACTGTAAATTACTCAAAAAAAAGACACGAGTTAAAAGTTCGGGGGATTTGCCCATATAAGATTAAACTCTGTAGTAAATAATTCTGTTTATACAATTTGCAATGAGGAGGCACAATGTAATATAAATTATAAACTAAAACTACCTATGATGAATGAATTTTCTAATTTTCTATAAAAATTGTAAATAAAAGTTTTTTATTTCTTTAAAAAATGTTGATTTTTATCGATATTTCGGATATCGATATTTTATGCCTAATATATCGGGCATATCGATGATGGACATCTCGATATTTATCGATACCGGATATTGATATTTCAGTGAATATCGACCACCACTAGTAGACACGTAAAAGCTTAAAGTCACATATTTTTCAGCTCGCCTGTGTTACATCCACATAAAAATTACTGACGCGTACGGTGGTCTTATAGATACGTAAATTTTTTGCATCAAGTATTTTTCAGTTAGCCTGTGTAATAGCCATGTAAAATTTACAGATACGGCTCGGCGCGTAAGAAAGTGCGAACTCGGCTCGGAGCGTGAGAAAGTGCCAACTCGGCCGAGAAACGATGTTTTATTTAGTAAATCGGTGAGTTACAAATTTATAATTGTGCAGAATTTTGTCATTAATATGTTTGTAATTTGTAATGCTATTCTCGAATTGCTTCAAAATAGGCTATATCCTGCGGACTTGAAAGTCGATAGAAAACCCAAAAGACCTATTTTGGACTGTTCCCGATCGAGCGTAAAATATCGCTTATTCTTTTCAGAGAGAGAGAGAGAGAGAGAGAGAGTGAGAGAGAAAGGAGGTGTTTTTATGAGAAAGAAAGTGAGAAAGGAGGTATAGGTCAGAAAGAGCGTGAAAGGAAAGCTGTTAAGAAGGGAGGTGCGAGCATCTCAGCGCAACAAAAAATAAGGTTTGTTCCGTAAGCATGCGTGCACGGCGATGTGAGTGGGTGGTCATTGATCGGGGCCACTCAATTCTATCACCGGTGGCCAGAGCCGCCTATAAAAGATAGACATACGGGGCGGAAGAGCCGGTGGCGCTCTCGCGGGCGGATAGCTAACGAGATGCTCACTAAGGGTTGTTAAGGTGGTGTTAAAAAACAGATGAAAAACTCTCTAAAGTAAATAGTATTTTATGTAGTAAAAGGTAAGCAGCGCATTCGAAACTGTAATATTTTGTTATTGTTAGGTTGCTAAGATGTTACGCTTTTTCCGAAAAAAAACGCAGCTGTCTCCGTCTCTACTGCGCCCTGTAAATATAGCCATCGCCACGTGCGATTAGGCTATCCCGTCGGATAAGATGATTTTTAAACAGCTCCTATATTTTACGAGATTTTTAAGCTTCTTATTATATCTTAAATTATTTTAATCGCGTTTGAGTCTACATACATATTCTGCAAAGTATTAAAAGAATTTATATATTGGCGCGAGTTATGCAGCTTTTAATATAAAAAAGGATATTTTATACAGTTTCTACTTGAATATTAACTTTCGAAAAAAATGAATTTTTGTTAAAAAGCCATTTTTTAAAGACAATAAAATAAAATATTTAAGCTTGAAAAATTTTATTATAATTTATTTTAAAATAAATTAACACATTTCTTTAATAATCAATATCTTATATGGTATACAATAACATTTCAATATAGATTGTAGTTTTTCCACTTTTTTTGTAAGTCTTGCCTTTCTTATCAAGATCATCATAAACCTCCCAATATTTTACACACTCTTCTTTGCAATATGCGATGTAATGGCTTACACTTGAAGTTGATAGATTAGTATTACTTAATTTTATCCCTATCACACCTCTTAATTTGAAAAGAATATTATTATAAGTAATACTATAAGGGATATCATTTAATTGACACGATACAAAATTTTGTGAACCCACACAATTAAATTTTTGGTTCTCATTAACACTGGCATTTTTATTTTCTGAAACAAATTATAAATCATTAAAGTATTATTAATATAGTAAAAATAATGTCAAAGCTATTAAATATAATGGTTACAAAAAATAATATAATAATACAATTTTAATAAAATTTTATAGGGTGCCTTCACCAGTGAGTGATCGAATAAGTAAATTGTAACTTTTGTTATTTAATTGATTTAAAAATCGATTAAAAGTCAAACCCTTTTAAAATTTCTATTCTAAAATGTTCAAACTTTACGTCGGTGAGCAAATTTTGAATAAAGAATAAAAATAAAAATTTTATTTAATAAAAATCTGTAAATATCTCCTAAAACCCAGTGAATGAACACGCAATGTATCATCTTAGTATCTAAATACGTGTCGCCAGTGAATGAATTCATCGCCAGTGAATGAACACTCAATAGCGGCGATTTTATGATTTTATTTTTAACAAGATAATTTCTTTTATGCAGAATCTTTATATAAAATGAAATAAAAATGTTCATATATTTAAAGAAAATAATCATTCACAGGTGCCTGTTCCATTTCCGCTCCACTTTCGTTCCATCTCCGCTTCTGTTCCACTCGTGAAGTCACCCTAATATAATTTTTTTTTATACGCAAAATCGGATTACGTGAACTCTCTACTTATGAAAAATAGTTTATCAAACATATGTGAGTTTGTCGAAAAATCTCCATTCGACTTGTGCGAGATCGAAATTGGGCCCGAGTACGTTTTCGAGCTCGATTTGTGGCACCTCATCATGCACCTTTTCAAGGATATTTTCGAACACATTTTCGAGGACATTTTTAATTACATTTATTCCCATCTCAACAAATATGGCCACTTTTTTCCCTGAAAAGCGGGACCAAAATTAGATTTGTTTCCGTCTTTTAACAAATTTAACGTTTGCGGGAAATATGGTCTTATTTCCCGCTTTTACCGCAAGACCATATTTCCCGCTTTTGCGAAAAATACTTAAATTTCATATAAACAGCCAAATATCAATAAATAATACACTTATATATTAAATATAACATTTATTAAATTATTTCTTATTCAATACATCTATATTACAGTATTGACTTAAAAACACAAATTTATAAATTAAACTAGTTTAATTAAAAAAACATTTTTTAATTTTGATCAGGTTAAATTTGACTAAATTTGATAAAATACAAAAAAAAAATATAAAATTTGCCGCTGCCCATGTTTACAAACACTCCTATATTTCCGTGGGTCCCACTTTCCAAATAAAGAAAGTGGCCACAGTTGAGATGGGAATAAAGTACTATATGTAACTCGAGAGAAAAGTCGATGATTCCCTCGGGTGATCACTGCCCTCGCTTCGCTTCGCTCGCTCGGGCAGTGAACCCACCCNNNNCAAGAGCGACTTTTCTCCCTTGTTACATAATGTACTATTTCGAGCGCGTTTTTTAGCTCGATTTTAAATTCGAGCCCTCTATATAAGTTCTTTTTCGGGCTCAATTTCAGATCGATTTCGGCTAGGGTTTACTTTTTCGGAAAACGTTCTTGAAACTAAGCCCGAAAATATGACATCCAACCCGAAATTGAGATTCAAAACGTGCTCGGAAATGTCCCCGAAAATGTACTGCAAAATGTCCCCGTGAATGTACTCGAAAATATCCCCGAAAATGTGCTCGATAAGGTGCCAGAAATCGAGCTCGAAAACGTACTCGAAATTAAGCCCGAAAACGTGAAATCGACCCGACATCGGGGTTATACAACGAACTCGAAATCGAGGAGAAATCGAGCAGAATTAGAAGAGCTCTCGAATACAAGATTATTTAAAAAATAATAGTTAATTAATACGTTACGAGACGAGTGAGCCTAACAGATTAACGCGACTAGAGTAGTCGATAGTGGGAGCCTTGGTGACTATTATACTAATTGCGATAACCAAAGCCCCGTTGAGTTTCATTTTACGACTGGGTACGTTGTGCATTTCCTATACAATTCTTATTTGATCCATACTATAACACTTTACAGTCTAAGATGGAAAAGTAATATTATCACAGTTCGCGCGTAAATCCGATTTTGCTTACTTAAACGTTGCGAAGGATGTGAGTGCGAAATAGGATATTTTATGCATGTGGTGTTCTTCAAACATGTATTTGAGAAAGCTTCCTACCTTTATTATTGAGAAGTGGTAATATTTCAATGAAAAGGTGTGACTTGTTACAAATTCTCTTAATGCACCTATTTCTATGACAATCTGCAGTGCTTATATCCATAGGAATCTTCTCTGTATTTTCGAGCACATCTCTTACTTTTTCTTCAAGATTACAGATGGTTTCTCTGTTACATAAAATTGATATAAAAAAATACTGGTCAATATCACTTCCAAAAATACAAGATGAGTTGTAACACGTTCCTATATCTTCAAACGATGGCAAGCCAATCATTAATTTTTTTAATGCAGTGTTCATGACAATGTCGCATTCCAACAGAAATATTTCTTCTTGCAGTTTTGAAACTTTTGGACAACAATACTTTTTAATAATTTTAGCTCTCTGAGCATACATAGTTCGAGATGAATTCTTTTCTGTTAGGTTTAAAATAAAGAAAATAAATTGATTTTTTCCTTTATTTTTTTTAAGGTGGTCTTTAAAATTCTCGCTATCTGTGACAGCATGCATAAGAAGAGATGCAAGTGAGTCGAAAGCACATGTATTACTTAAAACCACCTTCTTAAAATTTTCCACTTGCACCGGTTTTAAGTCTACTGCCCTATTTCCATTCTTTAAAAATGGTAATTTAATGGACCTTTTTTTTGTAGCTGTATTTAAAATCAAAAGTCTTTTATTAGGAATCGTATATGCAGTTCTCTTTTGCACTCGACTTTTACGAGACCAGCTTTCTTGCGCTTCACTATCATTAAGTTTGCCTGTCACATTTTCTTTCGATTCATTCAGACCATTTAATTCGTTCAAATCACTATTTTCAGACAAAGAATTTCCTACTTCTAAAATATTTTTTTCAGTAAACTCTGTAGTACTTTTTATAAAACTTTTATTTTTTCTCTTATTTATTACTTTATGTGGCCTACATTCTTGTGCTTCATTCTCTTTTAGTTCTTCAGTCATATTTTCATTAGATTCATCCAAAGATTCATTAAATTCACTACCACTGTTTTCAGTCAATGAATGTTCATTTTCTAAAATGTTTTTTTTAGTTAATTCTCTAGTATTTTTTATCAAAATTTCATTTGCTCCATTGTTTATTGCTTCACTTATTTTACTTTGATAGCATTTTTTTGTATTGTTGCATATCCCTAAAGAATTATTCTCGCATGTTTTGCAAATTCGGGCTTGACCATAACCTTCTTGCGCATCGGGGGCTGGACTTGAACATTCTATGAATATATGAACAGCCTTTCCACAAGTGATACATTTATGAGCATCTGATGGAAAATGGCCATTTTTGCAAGCAGGGCATTCGGTGCTTTGTGAAAATGGTAATAGTGATTTATCTACACAAGCCTCAATATTATTTTCAACGATATTATTTTTATCTAAAATAGACTTTAAATTGCCAGCTGAATACTCACTGTCTTTGGAATTAGCCTTTAATGTTTTTTCATTTAAGTCTATTTCTTTGAAATTTTGGTAGTCTGAAAGACGCAGCTTTGTTGAACCCTCAATAGCTTTAAGATGTTTATTGATGAAGACATCAGCATGAGCAGGAAGTTCATTTCGCTTAAAAAAAATATTTTTTATAATATTAAAACTACTTTCACTGATAGCACTTGACGCGACTTCACTGCCATATCCAAAAAAAGGAATCATGACTCCTGACCATAAAACTATAAGTTCAAATGACTCTTTGATCAATGGTATTAAATCAGGACAATGAAAAGCGCTTATCTCGATACCTCTGTTTAAGCCAATGCTTCTTTCTTCAATTTCATTCAAAGTTAAATTTATGAAGTCATCTTTATAATCAAAATTACTTATTTTTTCTTCGAGTACCTCTTCTTCCATAGTGGAATGCTCGTTTATTAAGTTTTCCATATTACTGTCAAAAGTGCCAGTCGCTGTTGCTTGAACTAGAATTTTCTTATGTTTTTCCATTATGCTTTCCTGAGACCCACCTAATTCCATTCCATATGTTTCGTTCAATGCAAGAATAAAAATCGACTTTACGAGTGCACAAATGTCTTTCCATTTTTTTGCTTTAATAATTAGCATCATTGCCCGAATATATACCTCCCGAACTATAGGATTGAGCTTTTTTAGAGGATCCCATTTTGTGATCAATTTAATGCGATGAGCAATATCACATCTAACAAAACATTTTGGTATATCTACATAATGTCCTTGAATAAAAAAACTGCAAACTCTTAAATATTGCTCAAGAGTGCTATACTGCGTAAACGCCTTTACAATAGCAGATAGCAAAGCAATTGATTGATCACACACCGTTTCCTTCGGCGGTTCTATGTTCGTCGATGATTTGACCATCCAATTATGGATTGCTATACCATCATGTGCCTCAGACAACATTTCAAACAACCGAAAGCTACACTCGTTTTTTTGATCATATACCATCGCTTCATATAGATATATCCTTTTTGTTTGTTCGCCACTTTTTTTAATGAACGGTTTGACCACACTACCAGTTGCATCAAAGCAAATACGAGGATATAATTCTTTACTACAATAACTGCGGTAAATTTGTATTTGCAAATGATGATGATAATGTACAAAGAATGGATCACATCCAGTATTTTTTATGCTACCTTTTAAATTAGGATCGCTTTTCATAATCTCAATAGCATCAACAGTATTTTTATCTACACGCAGTGATTGCAGCGTACGGTGCTTTAATATACGTAAAGCATTTACAGATGGAACTATCGGTGGCCGTAACGTGCCTGCAAAATTTATTTACGATGTATTAATATAAAATACGTTAATAGTTATTTTCGATACAAGTGCGAGAAAGTGATTTTATCCTCGTGGTGAACATTTGCGCCCGAGCGAAGCGAGAGTGAAAAGGCCACACGAAGATAAAATCATTCTCTCACTCGCGTATCGAATACAATTTTTTCATACAACATGTGCAAAGCTTGATTTAGCGCATCCTGTTTTATTCGAAGGTGCGCAAAGTGGACACTTTACACCTACCGGTATAATCGTATTTCAATCAATAATTCGGCATAATGGTAACTCAATCGCAGTTCAGTATAACCTTAACTCGGAAGCCAATTCAGCTTTATCGTAACTCAGAGACCAATTCGATATAATCGTAGCTCAACGGCCAATTCGGTATAATCTCAACTCAGCCGAAAATTTCGTATGTTTCAAAAACACATGCAGGGTACTGAGTTGCGATTATGGTGAATTGGCCGCTGAGTTGCGATTATGCCGAATTGGCCACAGAGTTAAGATTATACTGAACTGCGATTGAGTTACGATTATGCCGAATTAGTGTTTGAGATACGATTATACCGCCAGGAGGTATTTTAGACGCTTTTTCAAATATCTTATTTTTACTAGGATACATATGGTAAAATAGGAAAAAAAATAGTAACAATAGATACAATTCAAATTAAGCATTGTCAGTTTGGAAAATAAAGGAACTTTTTTTACTTTACGAAAAGAAAAAAGTTTACGTTATTTGTTTGAAAAATCAATAGAATATTATATCCTCTATTAATAAAGATTAAAATATCTGTTACGTGATTTCAAGATAACAATAAAAAATATTTTTTATAATAATGAACAAATAAGTTCCTTCCCTATATATCTTAAAATCACATACAAACATAGCAAAGAAGCTGAGGGTCCATTTTTTATGCATACTTGTTTTCATGAAAAATAAAATAATTGTCTTCTACGTCAACAATAATATATACGGCGTGAAATTGACTGATACTTTACGGTGTGCAGTGATCAACTTATGGCCCTAGAATCGTACGATATTTTATAGTTCGTTTACCTAAATCCGCTGTCACACCTATTCGTTTAAGTCACGGATAGGCATGACCTGATTGCGAATTTAGAAATAGCTCCTATCTGTCACGGGCTCAGCTGGAACGTCATCCGAGCCCTGATGCATCCTCTTCATGATAAGAACTAGACGCTCGCGATGCACTCGAGCAAGCATCGCGACGTTAGCTCAGTGGTAGAGCGCAGGACTACAAACTTCGGGTCCGTCGGTTCGCGTCCCGCTCGTCGCATATTTTTTATGCAACGTATGCACTTTTAATTCATTCTGCCTCTTCCCACGTAACATATCTTAACATACTCGTTTGACATAGCTACGTCTTCGGCGCTTGTTTAAAAAAGGCTCCTTTTTTCTCTCAGTCGACGATATATTTAATTAAAATTATTAAAAAATGATTTCTTCTAACGTTATATTTCGATTAAAATATTAAAATAATTTCGACCAGTAATTCTATCTTATCAATAATAACATAATAACATTCTTTTTTAAATGCAGATATATTATTATATTCTTAAAACGGATGAATTAAATCAATAAGTTGCAGCTGTTATAGAATAATTTGATGAGCGAATACGAACCTGATACCATTTTTTTATTTGATACAGAAATTTGATACATTGTCGGAGATATGCCTTCATTTACAATAGATTGTACAGCATCTCGCTTTTGACTACCAATCATACGTGGTCTCCTTAATGCACCCTTATTATCAACATCATCGATTGTTTCAGAATGAGACTTGTTAAAGTATCCTACGTACGTGCACCTCATTAACACTCTATAAAAAAGTAAGTGCATGTTATAGATATTAATTATTATTTTTAATTTTAGGTCCAATTTTTCAATAATATTGTACATATAACATAAAGATAACATTCTTCTACATAATAAACTTCGGTATAATTCTGTGGCTTCCAAGAATAACCAGTTATCTCCACTTTTCATTATTTCGAGTAAATCGAATTTTTAGTTTCGCAGGTTTTGCATCGGTGTTATAAATCAAGACACATGAGATAATATGCAACACTGCGTCTATGAATACTAATCGAAATAACATATTTTTTACCGTAGTAACTAGACCAAATAGCGTATGTCTTAGAAAATGACTTAATCGGTTATTCCGGGAATAAACACAAATTTCAATGCAGTTACTTGGGTTTTCCGGTCACAATGGTAATTATATTGTTTTTTCGGTAACTATACATGATAAATATGAACTATCGCTCACGGAACCTAGTAGGGGAAAATGTGTGTACTGTTTCTAATACGTCTATCTTGCTATGGGTACACTTATAAGAATATGGAACGTCTGTTTTTCTTATAGAAAAAGTGGAGTTATATGGGTTTTTTCGGGAATCATCCTTAAAAAATTGGAGTTATGTGGTTTTTCCCGGTGTTATTCTAAAAAAATGAAGATCCGTGGTTATTCCGGGAAAATGTTGAAAAAAATGGAGTTTTAGTATTTATCCATGTGTTGATTCAAGAAAGCGAGTGCGCTTTCGGAATTTCCATCACGGTAGCGTGATAGAGACTGTTCGAAGATAAGAAATAAGGCATAAAACCGATTTTGAAAAACACTTCACTTAATTGGTTTTTCCGGGAAGCCACAGAATTGCCT
Source organism: Torymus sinensis (assembly GCA_030522985.1). Lineage (NCBI taxonomy): Eukaryota > Metazoa > Arthropoda > Insecta > Hymenoptera > Torymidae > Torymus > Torymus sinensis. The sequence goes on from JAPYZP010019331.1 coordinate 11,081, forward strand.
TCAAACATTTCTTTTCGGTGTTAAAGTGTTTTATTCCGATCTCCACTATTATGGCCACTTTATAGCCTGAAAATCTGGGCAAAAGTGGCGCCTGATTCCCTCTTTACTTTATTCCTGCATATAAGGGAACTGAGTAGGATTGTAGTAACAATGTATAATTGTTCACATTTATGGTGAATTTGGTTAAAACTTACAAAATTGTAACACATAAATACAAAATAACTTTTCAAGTCTATAAAGTGGCTATAGTGGAGCTGGGAATAAAGTTATACTATATGTAACATGGGACTAAAGTCGATCATTTGTGATTTTTTTTTCATTTGTTACATAATGTACTATTTTGCTTTGCAAAATGAACGAAAAGGTCAATGTTAACCCTTTCGATGCAAGATCAAATATTTGAGAAAAAGATTGAGAAAGAGACAGCTGTTATATTTTTCATCAAAGTGGGTTTTTTTTACAAAAGAGTATACTGGTGTACCATGAGAAATATCACAGAAAACGATAACTGCTAAGAGTACCAGCCATGAAGAGTACCGGTTGTATCTAACTAGTCTGCATTTAGTGTGCTTTGAGCTGTGGAGGCAAAGAAATCAACTTTCTTTTATATGACAGCGAGATAATAGTAGTAGATAAATAGATAACGGATGAATTTTAAATATTAGATGTGATAATTAATTAAAGGAATCATTAAATAAAGTTTGAGAAAGCTAAGTGCCAATGAATTGGAAGCGGTTTCTTTTGTCATTATAAAGCAGCATCAAACTTAGAATAGGTATGTTGGTCAATATACTACAAACGGGCAACCGATTGGTTACTCAGTAACAATCGATAAGTAATGAGCAGTCCTCACTCACTCATCAAAATGCCAAAAAGGCTAATGAAAGCTGAGAAGATGTACATATGATGACGGAAACTGATACATTGACCAACGGCTAATGCATATAACCGTATCGTCATTTTTGTTTTAGGACGCACTCCCCTCTCACTTTCTCTTTCTTTTTCTCTCATAACAGATAAAATTATTAATTAGCTATAAAATATTTAAGATTACCTTGAACCATCTGCTGGTATTTCTTGGATGATACCTTCAAAAAGAGATCCACATATATTACATTTGCCTGTTATTTTAATATAATAATTGGCACACGAATTATCTATATTGGCTCGATGAAAGACCAATGTACAAATTAAACGGGTATGATCCCAAAAATGACTTCGTAGCAAGGGGCTCCACTCATTTTGTTGCATCGTGTCATATGAACGATGTGGCGCCCTGTTTCTTTCGTTTCGCTTGTACATCGATTGGCATGGCTTAATACTTTTCCACTCACTTTCGGAAAAACTAATGGTAAATTCGATAACGTCCTTATCGCCTTCCTCATAATTTTTTATATATACGTTTTCTAAGTAAATAAATAATTATAAAAATCGAGTGTGATGGTTACAGAAATATAATGATGAATAAACGATTTCATATCATAAGTTTACATAGTTTTTGTATTTTTAACATATTTTATAGTAAGAAAATAAGTATATAGTATATTTTACTTCTTATTTGCCAGGATTATACTTTTTATGTATAAAAAATTATTTACTTTTCTCGAATTATAGTGTTGTGTACTAGCCAAGCAATTATAATTATTTTAATATTTCATGCGAAAGTCTCTCCTTAAAGATCAAATAATATTATTGAAGTTCATACTAGGTTGTAATTCTGAAGATGAAATATCATTCAAATTTTCCTTTGGAACATCTTTAACTGATGCAAGATTCTCCTTCATTTGCTTATGAGCAAATAATCGAACAGACGCAGCAGACATGCCATTCTTTAGTTTTTTTACTACTTCTAACCATATGGGATTGCTTATTCCAACCAATACTGAAAAATACATATTTATACACATAAATTACTGCGAATACAATAAACTTTCCATTAAAAACCAGTTAGCAGACACTCGTGCCCTTTGGATTCCTTTATTTATGTTCGATTTTTAAAATATAGAGTTAATAATATACGCTATGTGTGCCTTTATTTCCTTAATCCAGAAAATTCATTCTGGAAGAGAGATGTGCAGATCTTGTGCACACGGAATAGTCCGGGCGTTGAGGGGGGTCTGAGTGTGTCAAATTGTCCATTTTTATTGTAGTAGGTCGCCACGGTAACCAAACGTTTTTTTATGTATTTTGATGCGTAGAATCCAAATTTCATGGTTTCCAGGCGAAAAAGTTGTCAGTTTTTTTTTTATTTAACAATTTAGTGCAAAACTGAAGATTTTCGCATGTTTTTGCGTGTTTTCATGAAATCCGACAATTTCCATGCTTTGAAACCTTGAAATTCGGATTCTACGACTCAAAATACATAAAAAAACGTTTGGTTACCGTGGCGACCTCCTAAAAAAATTTGGTACTACTCAGACCCCTCTCAGCGCCCGGACTAGAAAGAAAGGAACGCATGGCTATGCAATTTTCGTTGCAAGCGTGGTAAACTTTATAACCAACTTAAAAACGAGTTTTTTTTTAGATGGCTCCGGCGCGCTGGGCCGTATCGCTGGAGGGCTTTTGGGGTGTATTGAATGTTCAATTTAATTATTAATAGACAAAATTGCAATGAAAATAGTTAATAGTTGGATATAGCATATTTTTAACCGTATACGCACCACAAAATATAAAAAGAGAAAAATTAGTTAATATTTTTGAGCAAGTTGTATTGTAGTTTTCTCGTAAATTTAACTAGTTATCGGTATTTTTGTACATACTATTATAATCTATAGATCATGAACTGTTATTTACAATTTTATTTTCAAAGAAGTCATGGATTCACAACTCATTTAGGAGACATAGTCACGTTGAATTGCATTTCTTCGGTAAAAGACTGTGTTAAAAGTACAAGTTTCAACATTTTTTTTCTTTCATTTGTATGGTGGGCCCAACTAAGACACGCACCAATAAAAAGCTCGAAAGTGCAGCTTATGGTACAGACTTTTCTTTTTTGATATTTATCGGTTTTAAACTCGCCGTAGCCACCTCAAATGGACTACCTATAGGTACTACCTATTAGTTATAACTAATGGAAGTAGCCGAGAAAGATATCCAGAGACAAGGAGGTATCGAAGCGAACAATAAGAATTCTGTTGCCTTTTTTGTGCAAATTGTTTTGTTTATTGACGTCAAGTTCAAATTTCTGAATAAAATCGTGTGATTACTGTATTCGTGTTATATAAGGTGTTAATTGTGTTTTCCGACTACACGAAAAGAAATGTAACGAGAAAATCGTACAACTTAAGAATGCCGCTATTGAATGTATTGCACGTTATTCGCATCCGCAGGATATAAATTTCTTATACGCCTATATAAGCAAATCCATAGAACTTTTGAGTTTTGTGTGATTGGATAAAATAATAAAAGCTTAGAATTAAAAAAAAAAGGATAAAATAATAAAAGCTTAGAATTAAAAAAAAAAATTCTTTATCCTTCTTAAGGGGGTCTTATACCTAAGGCCCTTTGAGGCCAAAACCACCTGAAAAAATTACAAAAAATGTAATTAGTTACATGTACTAATAATATACTATAAGTAGGCAGAATTTGTGATAAAATGGCCCAAGATATAACCTGTAGACCAATTTTACTCACAAGGAGAGTCCATGGCCTCCGGGAAACGGATTTTCGCGGGCATTGGAGAGTCGATTTCTGGTACCTAAAAATGAAGCCCAGTGCTGATA
>JAPYZP010019374.1:0-12229 GCA_030522985.1 Torymus sinensis
AAAGCATGGTAAAGAAAAATGGGGCTCAAAAAATTATTGTAATTTATCAATTCTCTTTGAGAAAGCATTCTGCTAAAGCAGTTAGCAGCGGTTTTTATACAGCAGTGATTGACTGCGTTCCCTTTGGAATAGTATACAGGCTGACTATATATATTCTGTTTTTTTTTACGTAATATGCCTCGATCTTAAAATGTTGACTGCTCTTTCTTCTCCATAATTATTTTAGTTAGAAAAAAAAAACTATAAATGTCTGTATGCTCGAAAAAAGGTCAGTTTTTACTAACATTTTTATTCAAACTTATAAAATAATGCACATTTTTGTATGCTAAACTATTTTCCAACCGGATATTCCTTTAAAAGATACTTTTACATATAGATATGTGGTGTATATATGCATTAAACGCGAAGGATATACCCGGAAAGTCGAAAGAGGCAGAATCATATTTCCCTTTTGTCATGCATCCGCGCTCGAATTCGATCAGGCGTCAAACCAATAGAGGAAGAAGCTAGTTGTCTTATAAGTAAATCCAAACCTTTTTTACTACTAGATCTTTTCATTAGACACGAGTATCACAATTTTATACACTTTCTCATTTCTTGCTATAAATATAAAATAAATTTCAAATATTATTGGTATATAGTTTTTAAAACCATTTTTCAGGAATCATTTAGAGTTGAAAATATGTATCACACATATCAAACCCGAAAAAGAATTGTTATAGAAATCCAAGGAGAATGATTTAAAGTGATCGCTTATACGCACTGTACTGAACAAACTTTGAATGTTAATATTCCTCGACGAACTGTTATATACTTATTTCTTTAATTTTATAAAGCTAACCAATTTGAATCGTATGAAGAAAGAAACGCTAATGGACAAATCAATGCATTTAAAAAAAAATAAGTTTGTAAATACTTATCAAATTGACTAATATGTTAATTTAGTCTAATCTACCTTAGTAATGCTCGCACGTTATCTCCTGCAAATCCTGTGGCTGTTGTTAATGCTGTGGTTTCCGCTGATCTGATAGGATTCGGAGCTCGATCAACGCATCGAGATGAATTCAACTGTCTTGGTGTTTACGTTGGTGTCGTCGAACGCCGACTAAAATTTCGTCAGACCTTCATCGGAGTTCCGCACGCTGGATTATGTCAATTATTAACCGCTTTTGGAGGATGACAAAATTGAATCATGCAAGCACGTACGCCTTCTTTTCGTAATGTTCACGTTCTACTTTATTTTTATAATTATCTATATGTGCGTGGTGGAGACAAAAAAATGTTTTATCACAATTATTGCTCCATGACGAAGTGCATATCGAATTGACCGCTTCTTTAGATATGCATTATAGATGGAAAGTTGAATTTTTGGTCTTAACTATATGCTATGCTATCTTTACGACGTGCTGCTATCGGAACCCTATTTTGCTCTCTACATAGTGTGAAGATCATAGCTCTCTACACAGTGTAAAGAAAGCTCTCTTATATAGTATCCAGATACGCTCCCTTTTCTCTCTCTCTCTCTCTCTCTCTCTCTCTCTCTCTCTCTCTCTCTCTCTCTCTCTCTCTCTCTCTCTCTCTCTCTCTCTCCATCTCTTGCTCTCTCAGTCTATAGTAGTGTAGAATTGAGTACTTAATTATGTTGAAATAATTTTCTTTTTATATAAGTGAAGAAAAATTTGCGTATTGTACATGTATGTTTTGATATGGTAATATAAAACCCAAATAGTAATCCTCTCTTTAAAAAGTGATAGATGAAATCTGTCATCAGAATAAGACTGTTTTGATTGGTTATTGTTGACTCATTTAATTGGTCTATATAGTTTAATAATTAATTAAGAACTGATTACACAGCTTCCACGTTACACCCAGCGGCTTGCGTAATATGGATTTTTGAGCATGGCGTTGAAGTAAGGCAAGGAGGTGGAGTAGTTTTTGTCTAAGCTCGATAGCCGTATGGCGGGAAATTATAAAGAACATAATTTCAAACACTTACTTTGTTTTTAGTTGAAGTATAACGTTTTTTCCTTTATTTGAATTTTAATCCAGGTATACAATTTATATTTTCCTCGGTTAATTGGTTGACGCAAATATAGTAATTATGACTAATTTGATATTCTATACTTCTTCATCGGAAGTACTATCGATATTATTTTAAACTATTCGCGACAAAAGTTATTCGAACACTTCTTTTATACTACGAAAAGGCGAAATACATTGCTGTGTATATATGTATTACAAATTTTGAATCCATACACTTTGACGGTTAGAAACTTAAATTGCTACAGGTTCGTACTCTCGGACGATCAAAATTTGGGATCGCTACCCTCGTAAGAAATTATCGGTATCTAGAGTTCTGTCGCTTGTATCTATTCGGACTTACTAAGTGCGCGCCGGGGGATATGTATTTATTTAAGCGTTCGAGTATCTTTCTCCCCACCTTTGTGCCGATATCGATCAGCGATATAGCTTCGGAGCCCAATATCGATGCACGCGGCGTTGTAAATCACGGGCATGATCGATACCGCGTTCATGCACTATCAGCGCTAGTATTGAGATTGATAGTGCATCTCGCGTTTGTGTTTCGTTCCAACAACTGTCTTTTCGGCACTTTAGTTTTATGACTTTGTTTTTCATTAACTTTGATGACCGCGACTTGTTACCTAGAGGTATTTTTATTATAATTTGTTCTTTTTTGTTCCTTTCATCTTATGTAATAAAAAAAATTAAGTTGGAAGGGAAAGATATACCGAGGTACGATCAGATCGTCGCAATAAAATAAGAAAGATTTCATTATTTTATTCATCAAACTTACGTTATTATCGTATAATTTAAACTGATTGAAACAAACTTTTAAATAACTTGATCATGTTCATAAGACGAAAAAAAAGTACGCGCATTGAATGTAGCTAGTGCATATACTTTAATATCATTTAATGATACATATAAAGAAAATAAATAGTAAAATCACCTGAATTAGTGAATTAATAATTCCATTTTTCCAAAAATGGAAATTCTACTTTTTAAGAATGGAGATTTTATAGATTTCAGAATGGGAATAAACATATTTACCATTGTGAATCAACTCTCAGCTTTCAAATATTGGTCTGTATCACTATTGTAACAATTTGCTATTGTGTATGTTGCAGAGCGTTGGGTGGTGAGAGACTTATATCTACAAATCACTGGTCCGCGTCTAAGTTCGAATTGCGTATCTGCTCGAGAGCTTTAATCCAGCAGCACGGAGGATAGAACAGTCTCGCAACTCAGGAGAATCTGAATGACCACGGCGCATTGCTCGCCATTCCTTTATTGAAACTTCCGGTTCATACCTCAATTACATCGTTTATGAGTTGTTGTGAATTCTCGACAAAGTTGTATAGGAGAGAACTGCGGGTTACTTGCGTCTTGGTATGCCGTTTCTTAGTGATTATACAATTTTCGGTTCAAAATCACAAACTTTTTATTTTACATTAATTATACTCTACCAAACCTCAATCAGACCTTGATACCCTCAGGAGTATAGCTGTAGGGTTCTGGATCACCCCAAAACGTTTCGAAATGTTTTCCCCATTATACTATAACGTCATCGACTCTCATGTCGATGTCTGACGTATAGAAATCGTGTTGGATCTTTTGGAGGTGTAAACAGTAACGAAACTCGAGCATGTAATTTAATATGAATAAATTGAAAGCTCTACACAGTACTTGTATCGAAAATAATCTGGAAATCGTTAGTATTGTTAAGTCCGGAATAAATGGAACCCAAATAATATTTGAATTATATATATATTTATTATATAAAATACAATTTATTTACCAATATAATTTGTTCGCTTCATATATTATAGCGATGACCACTGCGTACTTAACTGTATATTTTTACCCTATCACAAAACATCACAAATGACTACAGTTGAGATTAACCATAGTCCCCAGATCCACTGTTCCATCGCATTACTACGTACATTATTATAAACTCTGAAGTCCCACCGCGACTCATCGCACGGCAATTACATTCGTCAAAGATACTCTTATCTGTTATAACATATAAGAGTATCTGTTATAACATGTGACCATACATGGTCACATGAGATGCATATTACGTATTTCTTAATTTAGTAAAAAATTTGATGACGTCATATTGAAAAAACCATCTCACGGGGGCGGGAGGTGCTTGCAATATAAATTCTATCACGAATATTATTATATTCTAACACAAACGATTCGAAACGTTTTGCGGGGTGGTCCAGAACCCGTGCTGCTATACTACTGATACTACTACCCTTCCTTTCTATACCTATATAGACTGTAGATATTTTAAAAATACGCATCTGTACGCACACCTTGTTTCGGAAACATATTATCTCAATCTCAACTTACCACGTAGATTATGCGTTCGCAGAAAAAAAAACTTTGCCGGTAAGTGCAAAGAGACCAGCCTTCCTTTTATTTTTCGCCATCCAATTACGGATCGTGTTCACCGTGATCGACTGCAAGCTCGCACGATTGTTTTGAATTTTACTTTTATCTTAACTGCTTCCTGCTCTCATCGGTCCGCCTGGGATGAGCTTAGTTTAGTCTCAAGGTTCTTCCGTGCTCTTGTTCCCACGATCTTTCGCATTCCCTTGTTATCTCGATACGTCATTGGCTTCCTTTGTATCTTCTTTTATGCGGTACGCCCAACTGAAATGATTTTTTGCACGAACGTATGTGAATTAGGGGTTCTTCTCTTCAATAACTAGATAAAGTACTATCATTTTTTCTTCAATCAAATGGAGTGAGGTATAAAATCAAACGAAATCGGTTTATTGCTCACTATGGCCAAATCTTAGATAATTAAAAAGCTTAAGAAAGTTTATAGACTTTTGATTTTATATAGTATATTTTCATTGAGTCATAAGAGCTTTCGCAAGTAACAATTCTTGAATGTCAAATTATTTTTTATCTATCAGAGTTTTTATACAAACTTTTGTTACGCATATTTATTTATTTTTTTATTTATTTATTTCGTTATTATACAGGCATACATCTCTTACAGTTTATTATTTATGTACAAAATTATATACAAGAAATGCCATTAAATTATGATTACATAAAGTAAAAAATGTTCGCACTAAAAGTTAGTGACTAATGAACTTAGTGAACGTTTTAACAGTATAATGAAATTATACTGAAATTATAATGAAATTATTTGAACATACCTATTTCGTTGCTAAATAATATCGGAAACATTTTTCCTAAACCCAAAAGAAAAATTTTAATATTTATGTATTTGGGTAAAAAAGAAAATGAAGAAACATGGAGTGTATTATAGGAAGGAAATTAGAGTGGACAGAAGATTTTATTATATTTTTATTTTACGGCAAAAATGTCTCATGGTGCAAGCCATTTTCATGCTTCTATAAGCATATAATACTGGAAAGAAGACATTCCTCTCGTCTATTGAAGTTAGTCTGTGAACTTGATGCTCTCATTCCTCTACATTACCCTACGACCTTGGGGAACAAAGTTATCGCTGCTATAGTATAGTCAGATTAACCATATTTGGCAAATCTTCGCATAAATCTCGTTGCTCGTCCAGACATTTTAGTTTGACTTTTGGGAATCGAGCTCTTGACTGAAACCACAAAACTTTTTCATAATAAACAGGCTAGTTTTTGTCTTATTACTTATGGACTAAAAAGAAAGACTTACAAGGAGATTATCAGGGGTGTGGGTCCTGGATTTGGCTAAAACTGTAGGAGGTACTTCGTTATGACAAATAATGAGACGCACGTCTCGGGATTTTTGTGAATGGGCCTTTTTCTCTGAGACCCAAGCTATTTTATGTCTAAAATGAACAATTTTCGATACAATAAAGTCTCTTTCTTTACTTATAGCTTTTTAATATTTCGGTCATATAAATGAACGAAAAGTTTATAGAAGAAACTTTAATTTAAGCTGTTTTGCATTAAAATATGTCGATTTTTAAAAAATTTATAGGCTACCATAGATAGAGTGAGAAGATAGCTTAAAATACCACCCGTTAAATGCTTCAAAAAAAAATGAGAAATTTTTAGTGATTTTCTTACTCTATTTTTGATATCTTATAACTTTTTTAAAAATAGACATTTTTTAATGAAACGCTAGCTTAAATTAAAGTGTTTTTTTTACCTCTTTTATGAATTTTTTAGTCCACTTGTCGGCAATTGTTCATTTTAAACATAAAATAGCTTGGATCTCGGAAAAAAGGCCCATTCGCAAAAACCCCGAGACACGTGTCCTCATTATTTGTCACAACGAAGTATCTCCTGCAGTTTTAGCAAAATCCAGGACCCACGCCCCTGATTATCTCCTTGTTATTAGGTTTACTCGGTTTATTCAATTTCATTAGTTTTGATTGATTGTTTTACTTACTTCTTAAATATCTCATCCGAATAATACTTGAATACGCGTGTGAGCTGTGCCTTTGATTTTCGGCTTCACTGAGTAGTCTTATTTAATCTGCTTCTCTCTTTTGTGATCTTTTTTTAGCCTTGTTCTTCTTTACTCGTTTATCATTTCTTGTTAATCAATGCATACGGTGCAAAATAACATTTAAATATTGAATACTTAATTTCAGTCTATATTTTGAAGAATACTGCCTATAGTAGGTATATTCAAACTTATAATTAAAACAAAATTTGGTACTCGAAATGCGAAAACAGTTGCCAATTTATTAGTATACTTAGATTCTGCAAGCTGAATTTTTTTATTTATTGTATTGTAATCGAATAATCCATTGATTTAAAGATTATGTTATTTCAGTTTCCGTGGCGTTTCCGCATCGGATTGGTAGGTGTTGATTTATAAATGTAAGAGAAAAAAATCGGTTTTCTTTATTGTCCATAACGACAAGTTACTAAAGTAAATAAGTGTTTCGTCGCTTGGAAATTTTCTGCAGAAGTAAAGTTTATATATATTTATGTGATGAGCTCATTAGAAAAATAGATATAAATGATTAAAATTTCTCTAGATGCCCACAGACAAAATAAATTATGAGTACATGTCTCGCTACTTATTATTGAATTTTCATAAAATTTAACATGGACATTACTCCCTACTTCGTATACTGCATCTACTGTAAATTTTGAATTGATTACTCGTTGCTGACAAATAGTAATTTGAAAAAATCATACAAAATTTATCATCGAATATCTAAAAAATTATAGATATTTTTTATGAATAACTCAATAACTACCATAGCTATATCGACTCCGTTTTTTTAAATTGTATATTTTAATATTATCCCCAAAGAAAAAAAATGGAAAAATTTCACAAAATAATATTCTATGTTGAATTCAGAAAACAAAAACCAAGAAAAAAATTTCTCGAACAAATTTTTGTACACGATCGAAGCATAATTTATTGAAAAATATTATAAAAATTCTTTCTTACATTCCAGAAGTAAGTTTCACCAAAATACCCAAACTTTCAATCGTTCAACTACTTACTATATGAACTCACACCGCAGCACATAATCGTCATAAGCGCAGGTTGCCCGTACGTTACACATTTCCACGAAACGATTTTAACCGAGCCGCCGCCACCGCCGCAGATATTTTGAGGGCCCCTTCAATTAGCGAACAACTTTCACGCGAACTGCTCGATACTTGCACACACTCCTGCGAGCGTAAACATTTATCCTTATATACTCACGAGTTGAGTTTGCGCGCACTACTTATATATCGATCAAGAGCGCAATGAGCGAGGAGTAAGAAAATATAAAAATAAAAGATAGCCATCGTCGTTGCCGCCATGTAGCGGACGCAAGCTGGAAGAGGGGGGAGAGGAGGCAGAGGAGCGTATAAAGGGACTACGGATCGCTCCATATAATATCGATCGGTGCGCGCACAGGGCAAACAACGACGCAGCGAAGAAAGCGCGCTCGTCGCGGCGCGGGCTATCCCCAAGTTTAAGTGTTTATTGCCGAAGAAAGAAGGCCGCTGTAGGTACCGTGGGCCATGAGAAAATGAATGGCGTAATGCAAGGATGATGATGATGATGATCAGAAGAAGGAGTAAGTCTGTGGAGCGCGTACGGCGATACAGAGCGTTGCGAATTGCAATTGCGTGTAGATCGTATAAGTAATACTTGCTTATATGTGTATAGGAGTTTTAATTTTAATAGTTTTTATGTATGCTGTATACTTTATGTGGAATTTTGTTTCAGCGGCTGTTAAGAATTTTGTTTGGAAAAATATGATGCTTTATAATGACTTTCATTTATATAGCCCCGTCGGTTGTTTGGCTTACCAAACTTCGAACTTTTATGACCGACTAAAATTTATGAATATATTTATGACTGTGTTTGTCAAGCTATTTTCTTCATACTTAAATTTCCTGCGATACATTATGTTTATAGATCTTAAAGGAAGAAAATAGAAAGTTATATGTAACACAGTCGCAAACCTTGTACTATTTCGTGAAAAAGTAGCACAAGTTCCTTTTCTTCACAATTAGTACCTTTTCATTAGAAGCACAATTGCTCATTTTTATTTAGGATTTATAGGATTTCAATGTCATTGATTGCTTTGGAAAATATTGAATACCCTCATTTAAAATTGTTATTGAACAGTATATTTTGAATATGTCAAAATTTTAAATAGATGGAATATTGTGAATTTTATATTCTCAAGTCTGAAGTGAAAATATAAGTATATTATAAAAGCATTGCAGAGCTGGGAAATCGATTTTTCTCTCTCACATTTAAATCGATTTAAAAAAGCATGTCAAAATATTCTAAAAGTAATATATTTTTTCTACTACAATAAAGATGTTTCCATCCATAAAAAAAAATTAAAATTAAATCGTAAATTCATCTTGCGAAAATTCTCATATTTTAAAATATTCTCAAAATGTATTAAATTCGTGATCTGAAAAATATCGAATTCTAATAAATCAATAAAATTAAATTTCAACATCGAAATGTGAATTCCGAACGAAATTAGAGCACACGCGAAACATCATGAATGCTTTTGGCAATTTAGTAAACCGCTTAATGTCATTTACCGAATATTTGCTCTCTGAACGTGATGAATATCGGTTTATAATATAATTAGGCCGAGCCATTAAGAGCTCACACTCGACCATCAATGCCATCGGATATGTGACCGATCATCTATATGACAAGTCAATCATACAGATTTAATAAAAAAAAGAAAAAATTTCCTTTCTTTTGATTATTCAAATTATAACGACGACCAATTGAAAGTGGACGAACGAACGAGTGCGCAAATATTTGAATATCCCTTACCAAGAAACTTGGACAAGCCGCGCGTCTGTGTGTATTTAGTCAATAAAAGGAGTGAATGGCAGATTGGAATTAGAATCGGCGACGCGGGGGTCGTTAACCTTTGCCTAGGGCAAAGAAGTGAGGGTGGAACAGGAGAAAAAGGGGGCCGGGGGGGGAGTTGAAATTTTCTCATTCGAGCGCGGGGCTACGAATCAGTTTGCGCTCTAGGGGCCAGCTATAGCTGTGGGATAGAGCTAGGTAACAAACGGGCAACCCGAGAGATAGAATCTACCATCTAAACGCGAGAATGATGTTTTCTGCCCGGCCAAATTTGTGCTACACAGCTTGAGTAACGCAGATCGTGAATCTCCCTCCTATATATTCCGGCTGGAATTGTATTTTAAAGGGAAGGTTTAAGGCAATTTGGGGAATCTACTAACAAGGAGAGTGCACACCCTTTGGGAAACGGATTTTCGCCGGCTTTGGAGAGCTGATTTCTGGTACATAGAAATGAGGCTCAGAGTGCCTAATTTCATCTCATAGGCCATTTTTCTTGAGGTATGGGCAATTTTATGTCAATTAACAATTATTTCGTTAAAAAATGATATCCCTTCTATTGACGGTCAAAAATTTGTATTTCTGACTATTTTCATACGCTATCTTTGATTGCTTCTAACTTCCTGAAAAGTCAATATTTTTTAATGAGCCAGGGCTTAAATATTAGCTTTCACTGTGTACTTTTATAATCTGTCTTGCTCGTTTTTATATCTTAAATACTTGCAATGTGACAGTCAATAGAAGAGATATCATTTTTTAACGAAATAATTGTTAATTGACATAAAATCGCCCATAACTCAAGAAAAAGGGCCTATGAGATGAAATTAGGCACATTAAGCTTCATTTTTATGTACCAGAAATTAGCTCTCCAAAGCCCGCGAAAATACGTTTCCCAAAGGGTGTACACTCTTCTTGTAAGTAGAGATCAATAGCTTTGGATATTATTTTTGTAAAGCGAGAATTATCATACCCAATTAAATACATTTTATCGAAATTTGCAGTTAAATTCCCTTAGGTATAATGAAAAAATGATGTTTAAAAAAATGTGAAGCGATGATGCTCACATTTCCGTAAGTAATTGATCGAAATACAGAATTATAAATTATGATATCGAGCTTCAAATTAAAAGCTCTCATAATGAATTTTAATTTATTATACTTAAATGTTCGTTTTGATGATTCCCAGTATCATAAAGCCCATCTCATTTGTAAATTGCATTTTTCTTTTAAATTAATTAAAAAGTGTTGCGTTCCAGTTAAATTTGCTTTTGAGCACGAAATTAAAAAGAAAAGAGCTGTAACTCGATAAACCATTAAAAAAATGTATTAAACCGGAAGATGTAAAAGGTGACCTTTTTATCATCAGCAATTTCGAAATATTAAAATTCACCGTCCGTACGATCGTAAGTTCAGTTTTACCGTAATATTTATCGTCCCTTTTATATTCTTCTCTACAAAAGATACAATAACCAATCTGCATTTTTTCCAACCGAAATTTTCTAAAAATGTTACGAGAGCTGCTACATACACGAGAACTCCGGCGCATTATTCGATATAAAATGTTCGCGCCTTTTCGCGGGCGCAGAGAGCTTATGCAGACCGCGCAAGTTCGCGCGCGATTTTAAAAATTGAAATTCACAACGAAAGAGCGGCGCGGCGGCGCGCAAAAAGAATATTATCTCTATTTACCCGCGCAAAACAGCGCGTTCGTTTTCTTATGCGGCGCGCAAGCTCATGAAATATTCAAGCCTCGAATGATGCGCTCGCGCGTGTAGACCGCGAGAGATCCTTTAAGAATCGCTGAGCGGAAAGCAGAAAGAGAAAGAAAGAGCGACAATTGAATAGCAGCTAGCCTGTGTGAAGGGTTACCACGCATCGTTAGATCTCAATAATAAAACACTTTCGCGCTTCGTCGTTGGATTATTATAGAAGCAACGAGTCATTATCGAATTTCCCAACATATAAGTTCTAATCATTCTTTTCTTTTTTCAAGATAAACAAAGTGATAGTATCTTTTTCAGTAGTTTCGTTATACCTATACTCACGAAAATAACTTACAACATACCCAATCGACTCGAAAAAGCATCACGTAGACCCTACACCCCAGCTTTCACACATCTAATACCACGTACAGCCACGCGCAGAGAGAGACACGTACATACATAACATATATAAGTCTTGGGCAGCAGAGCGCGGCGGCGTGCATTGTCTGCGTCTCTCGTGCTATCTCTCCTGCAATAGCCTCAGCTCCCTCCCTCTCATAGTCCGCGCTTGCGGGGTGCGCGGGGTCGGGCGCGTGCGCGTTATCGACCTATGCGGCCTTCTCTCTCCGTCTCTCGCGGGAGTCCGAGCTTTCGCTCGCTCGTATATACATACAACACACGGGGGGCCACGAGAGAAAGACCTGGCTACTCTCTCTCTCTCTCTCTCGCCGCGCACTATATAGCCGAGAACACGGTAGGAAAATCACAACATCATAACAACAACGACGACGCGCGTGCTCGCAAGAATAAAAAGTCTGGAGAAGAATAAAGGAATCCCTTCGTTGTTCATCCGCACAGACACAAACAGCCTGCACTCACTCTGCCTCTCGGCCGATAAATAATAGGATGAGAGCCGTACAGGCGCGGATTAGGGATGATGGGAGCGGCGGCGGCGGCGGCGGCGGCGGCGACGTCGGCGGCGGTGGAGACGCGCGCCGCGGACATCAGCACCGCGGCGGCGGCAAGGTAAGCTAGAGCGAGCGGCGGCGGCGGTGAAACATCATCGTCATCCCCCTCTCGCCTGCGCGCCGCGCGTTATATACACGAGAGAGGCGAGCGCGGCGCTGCTCTTGTGTATAATACGGCACGCGAGCGCGAGCCGAGTGCCAGTGGAGTATCGCGCGTGGCATCGCGCGCACATATACACACACACAC
>JAPYZP010019433.1:0-14169 GCA_030522985.1 Torymus sinensis
TAATAATAAATCTTATTTGCATTAATAATTTTTTTCTAACAAAATTTGCAGCTTTATTTTGTTTAATTTTTATATTCTTTATTTTTTGATTCAACAAAATTAAAATAAAAAATTCTATAATCTTTCATATTACCATATAAACACTATAACTAATTTCTTTATTAATGTATAACACGAGAATTAATTGTTGTCGCTATTTTTAAACAAATAAAACTATTCCAGAAAGGCTCGATATTCATAAGGATTCCTAATTAGAATCTACCTTGGAATCCCCATCCGAATCGTGCACAAAACGGTATTCAATAAAGTGTCCGAATCAAGTACGATTTCCCTGTCTGAATCGTACCATACGACCATACCTACGGAAATTGCATCAGAATCAGGTCTGAGAGACCTATATTTTTCTACACGGGCAGGCATTAAAATCAATTAATTCAAAATTTTAATTGTGCTCGCATTTTTATATTTTTCAACGGATCTGTCCCAAAGTAGGAGTGTCACCTATGTTTGACTAGACGAAGGTATATATTATCATTTGTGATCTTTGAAGTTTTACACTTTTCGCTCTAGTGAAAATATAAGGCTCTCCCGAGAAGCGTCGTGCCTAAAAATTTAACTGATTTTTTCAAATGACACTTTTTAGATCATTTAATTACAGGATATTAGAAAGTAAAAGTTATGAATGTACTATTTTTCGCAGTAGTAAGTTGTATAAAATGTTTCATTCTTTATAAATATTATGAAGTCACGTATAGAACTCATATTTTCCAACAGAAATAATTGAATTATAATTGAAGTTCTATTAGCCTTTGTTTTATTATATAAAATTCTTTTTATTATAATAAAAAGATAAAATTCTCTTGCATTACCCATTATTATATAGTAATACAATAAAGCCAATAATTTGAAGGCAGAAATAAGTTACAAAGCGACTTACACACCAAAGAGGACAGACATTACTTGATATAATTAGTAGTTCTTATACCTTTTTAAGTTTCGCAGTAATTTTAAAACAATTAAAAATGAAAAGATTACAATTACATAGAAACCTTTAAACAACTGATTCTTTAGTATTGGCTTTACGTATAATCCATGACCGTTGATATATATATTTTACGAAAAATAATTCTTTTTAATTTTCATCCATCAATTTTTAACTAACTAGCTAATTAATGTGCACTCCTGGGCTTTATTACTTCTTGACAGATTTTTTAAAATATAAATTTGGATTTATGATCATTTTTTACCTATCGAAAAGTAAAGCTTTAAACAATCAGATTATTATTTATTATCACTTTCTCAATTAAACAAAGATTTTCATGTGTTCTTAATACTTTTTTTTCATTCAAATTTTAAACATTTTAATATTCAAAATTATTTTCGCTCTACAAACATCTGCCAATTCCCTACTAATCACACGCCTCCTGAAGATACTTCCTCAATAATGCTAAAAATAAGTTACATTTAAGTTTAAATAATTATGTCATATTCTTTAAAAACTAAAGAGTTTGTTATTATTTTTTATGTATAAGGTTGTCAAACTCCTTTTTAAGTAAAAAATTATCAAAAATACTCAGTCTATATGCGAGTAAATCACAACTACTTATTAATCGGGTCGAAAAGTAGTAAAAATTCTTGCTTTAATGGTCATAGATAAAAAAAAACAAAAACAGCTTTTAAAAGATAAAATTCTACTCTTTCGCTTACGTCCAACCAATGTGAACATAGACCAGCAAAGTTTCACTAAATGTATTAAGTATATGTATACAATTAAATTATTAGATATGGAGTAGAAAGTATCGACACTCATTTTTCTTTAATTAGAAAGATAATTTAGCGTACCTGCAATGCACACACACGTAGTACTACCATTTACAAACAATCATCGTGACGTTAGATTTTCTCTGTTTATTTTATTTAGAAGTCAGAGTTATAATCATATTCAGGTTCAATTGTCAATTATTTACCGAAAAATTACTAATTGCTATACTTTTCTTTCTTTGGATATCGTTTATTTAGATTTATTTTACTTATTGATCAACTCATTCAGTACCTAGTCTGATAATATTTTTATTTCTTAGTCACTGTGTTGACTCAAGAGTCGTTAGGGAACTATCATAAAACCTGAAATATTAGCCAATGGTCCATTAGTGAGTATTAGAATCAGCTAATCACAATCGTTTTATCTTGGCTTCAATGTCCATCATCATTGTTGGAAAAAGAGTATTGTTTACAAGCCTTAACAAGATCAATAATTTGAAAAACAACTTTTATAAAAATAATATTCTCTTAAAAATTCTTTTCGAATTTTTTGCCATTAATATTTGGGAAAAAATAATTACACAATTTTTTAATTAATAATTTAAAAAGCTTTTTTAATTATATTGAGGTTACTTGTGGCCTATATTGAATCACCATTCTTTTGCTGTCTATTTCAAACAAGAAATGTTACCGAAAGGCCTATCTGAGTTCAACGAAACCGTCGACGTTATTTTATCATAAATTTGTCATACATTGTGTATTTGAACATTGGGACTTACGCTTTGCAACTTAAAACATATGAGATCCGCATTAATTTAGGCCGTGGCCAAGATTCATGACATTTTTTTAAAATCAAAAATGTATTAGTTCTTTTATAGAAAAACTAGAAGCTGAATAAAATGAATCCATTAAAAACGATATTAAATAAAGATCATTTTAAATAGATTTTGTAATAAATATGTATTATATATTAATATCAAAAATATTTTTATCAAAATTATTATTTTAGGTTTTAAATGTCACCAAAGGTCTCCCTCATAGGTGGCAAAGTGACGCAGAAAATCCTTCGACAAATTTTTCGTATTACGATTCGACTTCCGGAACGAAATCATCACCCGATCATGGTTACACGTTACGAAAAATTTTGTCAAAAGGAAATTATGGTAATTTTTTGGCCTTGTACATGCGATACCAACTTTTGTTATTTTGTATTTTTCTTTATTGATATTACTATCTTACATTTATATCAGTGTAACTTTATATCGAGTATAACCGCTGTTTATAAACCACTGCTTTTTATATATTTTATAATAAAGGCAATTATGCCCGTTAAATAATAAAAATTTATAAATTATTGTATCTTATTTTCATTTCATTATTTCGTATAACTTTATTTTATAACAACTTGAAGAAAATTGAAATAACAATAATAAAACTTTAATTAATAAAAATAACTAGATTTTGTAATCTTCATAAAACCCAACCAATTAATTATATGTACTGTTTTCTTATTTGTAGCAATAAATGGTGATGCTGTTCCTAGCAGATCTGACGGTAAAATTATTTTTCCTACGGATGATATATTAGATCCCTTGCCTTCACGATCACGATTTGTACCAAGTCTCAAACCAACATGTGAAAATTCAACATTTTGTGAACATCCGGTAAACTACCCAAATGACTTTGTGGAAGCTGCTTTGAGGATGAACAAGGAGATTAAATTTTATTCAGGATCGGACTTGGTGAGTTTATACAGTTTATAAAGTTTATTATATTTTCTATTATTTATAAATATTTCATGATGTATAATTTATTTTTACAGGTTCCTGACGTAGTGCACCGAGTTAATACACCGGCAGAAGACACGCCGCTTTGCGAATCTTACGTAAGTTAATATTCATTATGTAAACGATGATCTTTCTTTTGTTATACTGTACAATTAAAAGAAACACTGTTGCGTGAATGACTAACAATGTAATAATTATTTCCAGCAAAAATTGTCTAATATTGAATTTGCAAATCCTTTCTGTGTTACTTGAAAGTTTTTACATATACTGAGTTCTATTTATTACTTATCTGCGAGCCCTCATCACTGATGACAATAATATTCACTTAAAATATTTTCATAGAATGAGGAAACTGTTAAATGATAAGTAGCCAATACATATAGTGTAAATAGCTTATTTAACTCTTCCTGATTTCAAGTAGATTTTATAAATATTAATTCACTTTTGTAGTTAATGAACATTTTTCATAGTTTGCAGAAAGCAAATATGTTCCTTTTAAAATAATGATAATTCAAGAGCAGTACTTCTGAGAAGAATTAATACATCGTAAAACCAAAAGATGGACGATAAACAAATTTTGCTTTTATGATAAACATTGTCAAAAATGACTTGCACATTCGAGTTCACATCGAGCATTAAATTCACTTTTAATGGCTATTAAATTCTGGCTGTTTTCATTAAGCCGATGTCTTCGGAATGTCTAAAATTAATTTATTCTCCATCATTTACATCGGTTGCACTCAACATTGTTCCAAAGAAGGAATTTGTGGTTGTGATAAGCACGTCAGCGATCGTGGCTTGGCAATAACATGCGCACGCAGCTAATTATAATGCGTAAACTACCCAGGCGGAAATAAGTCTTAGCAAATAATTATTAAAATTATTTATAATTTTAAAAAAAAGTTTATAACTGTTAATAACTGATTATAAAGGTCGGATTTGAGACTATAGTAACAGTTTATAAAAGTTTATAACAGATATAAACTTTTATTTTAATAGTTATTAATAGTTTAAAATGATTTATTAATTATTAATTTTTTGTAAAAAAGAATTTTTATTAATACCGATATTCAAAATTACAAATAATTATAAATTTCAATTAGTACAAATTAGTAAACATTCTTAAAAGTTATTATCAGTTACTAACATTTTTCAATCTTTTATGACGATCCAAAAAATTTATCAAAGTGAATAATTATTTATAACTATTTATAACAGTTATAAACTGTTACAAAAGTTTCAAATACTGATTTTATAATCTGTTAATATCAGTTATAAACTTTTTTGAACTTTTATTACAGAAGATCATTTACGCCTGGGTACCTTCCCAAGTGCGTCTCTCGATTGAGGCAAATGCTAATTGTGCAAAGCGCTCCCGCTAATCGATGGGAAGCGCATAGGGCGCGTGAATTCCCGCTACACGTACTATAGCTTCATATGTACTCTCGTTATAACTGAGGCTATTTTTCTGTTGCAGGAAAAGGTGGTGTATCCAAAGGTTGCGCAGAGCAAGGATAAGGAGTGGCTCTTCGTCGTAAATCAGGGAGATTTCACACAGGGCGTGCGAGTAGAAACATGCGGGTGCGTGACTAGACTCTACGTTATTCTTCACCTTTTCCTCCACTTCTCACCTCCTCCCGGAAAGATCGCCCGACTCTTCAGTACCCTATTCTCGGACGAAAATATCATTTACCAAATTGCCTAATTATATATCATGTCGAACGAAGGTCGACTAGTTTTCGAAGCCACGATTAATTTTTGTCCGGGCAATATATATGTCACCCAGTGACTGATATGGATAAGGGCCGTAGTTTTACTTTATCTGATTAGCTTAATACGTTATGGTGCCGCATAGCAAAAATGGTTATAGTCGATTTTGGAAGGTCCGAGGTTCGATTCCCCGCCGAGTCACGCCGTGCCGTTTTTTTATCGAGTCTTCCTCTATTTATTTATTTACTCTGCGAGTTTCCACTCGTAACAATGGTTTATCCATAACAATCTTAAAATATACGGTAGTATAATCTTCAGAAAAGTATATTAAACATTAACTTAATTTAATTAAATAGATATATATTTATAAATGTAAGCTTTAGCAGAAAGATTATGTATCGACTTTAGACTTAAGAATTAAGAAGAATTATTCAATGAAGAAAATATATTAGGGTTTAAGACATCAATTGATCGTATGTTTTATTCTTTTCTTATACAGAAAAGAGAACAATGCCTGCAATGTGATCGACGGTTTCGCAGAAGGCTACAAGACTTCATGCAAGCAAAAGTACATCTACCGTCAACTGGTGGCGGTTTCCCCCGTGGGTGAGATCAAGCCTGAGATGTTTCGGTTTCCGGCTAGCTGCTGCTGCCACATCAAATTCACGGCCAATCCTCTACTACGTATCGGCGCCGGTAAGAAGAGTGGGTTAGCCATGTCTAAAGTTCGAAGGAGGAAGTAAGGACGCAGTATACTTACTTTGGTTTCGAACATGATTACGTCCTCTCCTTTTTTATTCTATGATTATGCAACACGACACCGCTTCAAGAGGAAAAGGAAAATAAAGGGCACAAAGGACCCTTATTGCGACATTTACTATTAAGATGCTGAAAGTAAAAAAGTTTGTTCAACGACTGATATGATGTTGTTGATGTTGATGTTTGATTTCACGTGTTTTATACAAAAACACGTTTCGTATGTATGTTTACGCTGATCTCCAACAAGAATTCAACGCAGCCGAGTGAAAAGCAAGATATATTTCTATGCGAAGATTCTATAATAAAAAATCGTTACGTTAGTGACACTATGATGTGATTAAGTATGATATAAGTGTACTTAGTTGTTTTTTAAGCAATTGCTATTTTTTGTATGTATTTTATTATTATATATTAAATATGCTTTACAATAAGGGACTATGTATAATAGCTTGAATAAATATTATTTAAAATGAAAATTTATATAATTATGAAGTTTTGTAAGTTAAATAACATTAATGATAATCTGAGGTACATCTGTAGAAACCGTTACAAATAGCTTTCTCAAAATTTATTGTTCCCTAATCATAAAACTGTTGACAAAATTATATAATTTCATAAAAGTTTCGACATTCCTTAAATAATAAATTTAAAAATCAGTTCTGTTTATAAAATCATTTCTATGTTTGATTTTGATGTTTTTTTAGATAGATGGTTTATTAGAAACGAATAATTTAAAGAAAATAGCATTAGCTAATTGTTAAGTAATATCTATCGGGAAAATTGATTTAGGATTCGGTAAGATATAAGAGATTTACGATTCGGTAAGTTTCTAAATTCTTACAGTGCTGGTAAATAAATACAAACATAATTGAAAATGATAAAGCATACGAAAATATGAATACATTGTTTATAATTCTCATGAACGTATTTGACTAAAAAGAGATTTACGAAATTGTACTATACAGTAAGATATGAATACCTCGGGAATATAGTATTGTACAAAAATATAACAACAATCATTTCAGCATTTGAGTTGTAATTTTGCTTTGTACTAGAAAATTAGGACTTTGTTATTTCGTTTTTTATCAACCAATTTTACTGAAAAAGTAATCAATTGCAAAATACATAATATGTAAGAGTTAATTTAGATTTTTGTGCAATACTCAAAAATCGTCCCTATGGTGACAACTCTAAATTACGCGCGTGGTTAGCTGAAGGTAACGTCTATGGGAGGAAAAATCCGTTAGCCTGATGCCTATCACACCTACATAGGGCCACCTTCGAAAACCAGAATCTTAACTTAGAAGTATTCTGACGTGGTCAGCCAAATTGTTAGTCCACCATCAATTATTTTTGTACTACGATATTATCCATTTATATTATAACATGTGTTGATGAAATTGAGCAATAAATTTCATCGAATTTTCTATTTTTATTATCATTATTAATAAATCTGTTGTCATCTATCAAATCATATATTTAAATTGTATTAAATTTATCTATGATACACTATAAAAGTTTATATTCCGGTATCATATAACGACAATTCAAAATTCAATAAAATCATCTTAGTTACTTTAAGTACGTATTTTTTGTAAATTATTACGATCAAATATAGTTTTATTTTGCTTACTCACTTTCACATCTATTAAATGAAAAATAATAGCTACTTTTGTAATATGAACCCTCTCCATATATTTTATACGTTATAACGGAAATCATAGATTCGGCGCTAGTCAGGCTATAGAAAACGTGTGTAATACCGCCATTTTGGAAAATCACACATGTTCTGCTCTTATCTACACTGATCGGACTCGATCCCCGATAAAATTGTTGATTTTTGCGTTCTTCTTCAAAATCTGTAATCCCGTTATAGTGATCTTTCCTATTCTCGCGAACTCCTTTGGCTCTCGCTCCCTTGAATTCATGTAGTCCGAAGGGGTTAAGGTAAAATTTCAATCAAGTTGTTTCCGAATTCTCTTAGGTCGTGTAAAATGTATGTAGGTAACTATGTAACTACATGTAGGTTATAATAATTCATTTCAAGCAAAAACGACTACCAGTGATTGTGTCAGGATAGCGCAGCACTCAGTCACGTGGGCCAAACCCAAGAAGTAGCAGACGTGTCTTCCTCTGAGTACCTTTGGGAGCCTGAAGCGTTTGTAGTTGATGACTGGACATTAAGGCTCAACCTAAAGACTGACCAGTGACGACTGGAAGTTTAAGATTTCAAGCCAACAAACGAAGAATGGGTAAATTTTCAACTTGTCGAGCAGCTGATGTGTCGTACACTGGTTGAATGCATATCATTAGTAACGATTCGTTTCAATCAAAGCAATACAGACCATGACATGCTTCTCCGCCAATCTGCTTGTGCATATCGATGCATCTATACAGGATTTCAATCCCTAGAATATACAGTAATTTTCAGTGGGTAATTTTCAGACTGGGCAACGCCAGTAAAATCGTTTGCCCTATGGAACAAAAAGTTGAGTTCGCTTCTCGAATTCGAAATTTGTTTACGCGTTCCTAGGTTGCAGCGTCCCCGGGATATTACTCTAGATTGACGACCGCAGCACCGAGTTCCAGAGAACGAGCTAATAAATAACACGAGCATGAAATGAACTTTTTTTCTACTCCGTGTGCAAAATTCTGCTTCTCATTCCTGTTTATACGGTGTGCGACATGTCCAATTTGCATATAAAATTTAATACTATATATAATAAAGAGGCATAAAAGTAAATAATTACGCACACTGAGTTAAACAAAATAGTGTGCTATTTCCTATGCCTGTAAGTTGATTAGACAAACGCGCATTTTGAGTGTTCGAAAAAGTAGGATACGCAGATCATGACACGCGCGGGAAATTGAGTGAGAAAGAGAGAGAGAGAGAGAGAGAGAGAGAGAGAGAGAGAGAGAGAGAGAGAGAGAGAGAGAGAGAGAGAGAGAGAGAGAGAGAGAGAGAGAGAGGAGAGAGAGAAAGAGCATATAACGAATTAAGTAAATATATATTCAAGTGTGTAAAGTATATCCTAGATTAAAAATCTTCAATATTCCTAACCAAAATATTAACTCAACCTTACACAATATTGGTGATTGAATATATTTTACCGAAATGACATTTTTTCACACAAAGGACATAAATATATGCTTAGAAAAATAAAATATGTTTTATGATAATAATTTTCAAGTAAAAATTGTTTAGGTAAAGATTTTAATACGATCTAGCATGTCAATAAATATTGGTTTCTTGACATTTTTGTATTATTTGTGTTTAACTGCTAAAGTTTAAGTATTAAAATACTTTCGCTTTTAGTAGGTATTATTTTAATGTCATTCATTTTCAATTAATTATTTGATTATTTTACGAAGCAATTTTAAAAGTCAGACACGTCGCTTGAAGTTGGAAAAGTTTAACTTCAAAACCGAGTCGCAGCGACGAGATGACGTGACTCAATCGACGCGACCGAGCGACGCATGAAATTGTGCCCTTACAAGGCCATTGCAGACTGCGCGCACGGACTTTTGTTGACTGTCTACAATTTGTTCTCTCCGTGTGGTTTCTCAGCTGTAGAAGAAAACTTAGATTTCATTTATTAGTTAAGTGCACTGAACCTAATAATTTTAACAGCGAACTGGGTTGGCTGGCAAAGATTTGCTCCAAGGATTTTCAAAGAGATATCCTCAATGATCACTAATGAAACCAGAACCTACATCTTCTGCGAGAGTTGCGGGCTTTGATAAAGTTGCTATAACTACTTTGTTTACCATTATCGACCAAGTGTACTTTCAGTATAAGTTTTTATCAGAAAAAATATAAAATATGGAGGAAACAGGAATCTGCGTTAACGCTAAAAGAAATTTGAGCATAATTACTCCATAAGTGAAACGCCAAGTTCAATGTACAGTGTCCGCAGAGCGAGGTACTAACGTTATAGTAACTGTATGCTTTTCACGAAGTAGAAAATATATGACAGCATTGCAAATATATTTAAAAAAACCGCTGCTAAGTCATTGGCATGTAGCTTCCTCCAAAATTAATTTATCGTTCCTATATGTATAGTATATAGTTCCAATATAAAATATGTTAAAATATTTCAATTCAAATTTTTACAGCTTATAGCTACTTATATTCTGCATTATCATGATTTTTCTAAAAAAAAAAATTGACCGTTTAGCTTGTGAGTTATAAGAGTTACAAGCTTTTTAAAGAAAACTCATTTTTGTTAATAACAAAAGAACCGTGATAGCTAGAGAAACTTTTTTTTTAATATAGATATTTTAATTCTCTTTCGAATGCTACCTTTCCGATTCCGATACATAGAGCGATTCTCGAGAAATTACGAGTTGAAGAAAAGGTTAAAAAAATTTTAACCTCAAATATCTCTAAAATTTATGAACCAATCATGTTGCACAAAGAATTCGACCGAGAACTATCCAAACTCTACCTCTACAAAGAATTTCGAAGCGATTAAGTCAAGTTTACTTGCCTTCGGTTCGGGTGGCAATTTATACGTGCTCTTGACTACTTATAAGCCAACTCTTTACCTCCCTAGTTGCGTAATATACTATTTTCCATACGTGCATGGAAAAGGTCCTTTTCCTGCATAGAAAAGTGAATGGAAAATCGAGCAGTTCCAGCGTCTATATAGACGATAGTGACGCCTCCCGCAGTAGCGGGAGGAAAAGATCTCAGTCTCCCGTTACTACTCAATATGTCCCATCCACCTTTCATGCACAAAAAGGTCCTATTTATGCACTTATGAAATGAGTACCGTGTGCAACAAGAGACCAAGTGGCTTTCCCCCTTAGTTACAACATGTTCTATTAGATCACAATTATTGCTATCAATTGATATATAATTAGCCGGAGAATGTCCTGAAGGTAGTACTAACAATACTGCACTAGTCAAAATGTGTACACTGTCTTCTACTTTTCGATTCTTATTTGTAATAAGTTAATTTAAAGTATTGCATAAGTAGCGACATTTCAAAGGAAGTGATGGTGGCGGCAATTTCGGATCGTTAAAAAAAAAACATGTTTCAATTGACAAATTACAGCTTGATATACAGTCAATCAAAGTCGCCGGGTTAGGCTAATCCATGTCCGTACTGAACGTAACTTTAATCATCAAAATTATCAATAAAAGGTTGCTAGGCATTTCTGTACCAAATTTAAATTAATATAAATTATAAAAGCATTTCAAAAATTCAAAAATTTAGTACAGAAGGAGATACTTTTATAAAAAAACGAGCTTATCTATGTACCTTCTGGGTTGGGAAAAGATAGAACAAAGTTAAAATTATTAAAATAGTATAAATAGTTCTCCTAGTATATAATAAAGTCATCACTAATGACTTCATTGGTACTTTTACATTAAAAATAGACGCTGTCTTGAGAAAGGATTCAGAAAAAGAGTCCGATACGACATAATAATATTTATCTCTAAAACTTTGCGGATAATGAAATTATTTTAGGTGTTTAAATTTGTCAGGTTTTTAGAATTAGTGGTTCTAACTTTAAAAGACATTTTACCCAAGGCAGTTACGGCAAAATCGATAACACCATCGTATTTTGCAGGAAAAAATACACCAGAAACATGTGTAATATTTTCGCGTCTCGACTCGCGTATATATCCACAATCGCTTGCAAATTATTTACGAGGACGTCAAATAATTCACCATCTGATGTCTCTTCTGGGATCCCCAAATCAACAATTTTATAAAACCTCACGAGGGCATAACAGATACTCACAGTTGTCCACTTCTCGCAAGGGAAATCTCGTCAAAGACTTATAATAAATGCAGATTTATGCGTAGCTATTCGTCAATGTTAAGGTCGGCCCGTGTGGTTGTCCGTCTCTCTATCGCTCTAGTTGAGCCCGATGTGCCCTGTCTGTCATCTACCGATGGTGCAATTCCTGTGCGTCTACAATATCGTCAGATCGCATACGGCATTCTCGAATCACGGGATTTTCCCGGGATCGAGCAGAGCCACTCAGTACCTCAAAAAAAGATACACGTGCTTTTCCATTTGATCTCATAGGCCCTAAGATCTCCTGGATTCACTAAAATTAAAAAAATTAGCCACATTCATCATATGTAATGATAAACGCTATGAAAACATTAACCACCGTTCACTCCTTCGATCAAACCACATAAACTAGTTATTTATATGCTACTTGCAACTATTTTATGTTAATTTGTGAAAACTGTAACAAACTTTTCAGGTTGATTTTTCCCAAATGTACACATAACTTAAACTTCCGTCTCTATAAATTGGCAATTTTAATTTGTTAGAATATTTCAAATAAATCGTTGTACCATGGCACTATGAAAAAATACAACGCTTTCAATGGCACGTTTTGGCGACACTTTCATAAATTCCGTTAAAGGTTCTTCTATGAAAAGTTATTCTTATATTTAAACACATTCACCACAATAAATTATTCAATTAAAATTCTCTATGCGGATGGATTCTGCCTCCTCTCAGTAATGGTGCAATTATTTGATTTAACATTCGTTTGATTTAACAATGTGAAATTATGCCAACTGTATATGTTACGAATCCAAGACTACATTACTTTTACTAGAGCAGCTGCTAATATCTTCGGTGCTGTTTTGTATGTTATCAACACATTTATAAAAAAACAATTTCTCGATCTCCTGGTTCTTAGTAAAGGCATCTTTCGGCAATGTTTCCTCAATAGCTTCCACTAGAGGACTCAAATCTCTAAGAAATATCTTCAAAACTGTTCGTCTATCAATATAATTAAAATGTGCTAGATTATATTATAGTCTGCTTTGTGATTTAGTAGGTAATTGTGATGCAGCTTTTTTTATGACATCAGTCATGAAATCGTATTGAATGTTTCCAACTTTAATGTTATACGTGCTTCCGCCTTTGCCGTTATTTCACTAATATGGGACCAAAAACACAGATTTGAGTCCAGGGTAACCCCTAGATACTTCGCAGTTGGCCATGTAGTAATCAATTCGGATATTACATACACCGGGATTATCGTATTGATTTCTTTACGTATCAATATAGTACTACCTCGGTCTTGGCCAGCGCAAGACTGAGCCCATGCTCCTTGATCCACCTAGCCACTCGTTTCTTTACCTGGCACAAAATAAGTTGGGCCAAGTCCGCATTTTGTGCCTCCACCACCACCGCCACGTCGTCCGCGTAACCTACTAGAAATGCTCACTCAGGTATGCCCAGGCACATCAGACCGTCGTACGACACGATACAAAAGTCAGGGTCAAGAGTGATCCCTGGGCAACGCCTGCCATAATTTCTCTGCCACCCTCCCTTCGCTCGTCTCTATGATGAGTTCACGATTCCGGAAGTAGTCCGCTGCTACACGCATTATGTAGGGTGGGACCCCGAAGTCCCTCAGCGCTGTAAGTAAATCTACACAGCGGGCCAAGTTGATCGCGTTTTTGACATCCAGCGTTGCTACCAACACCAACGGTCTCGCCCCGTGACATCGTTCTCTTGATCGTTCCTTCGCCGCGGTAACCGATAATATCGCGCCTATCGTCGTAAAACCTTTTCTGAATCTATGCAGATTTTCCGGTAAGCCCCCCTAACTGTTGTATTGCGTTTGGTATTCTGCTCCTTAGTAGCGCCTCCATATCCTTGTCGATCGTGTTTAATAGACTAAGAGGCCGATACACCGACGGAGATGTTGGGTCTCCCTTTTCCAACGACTGCTAAAAACGCCTTTCCTGAGACATGCATTGTAGACATCCAGTAAGGTTTCCGAGTAGGGTTGCCCGATACTGTATCGATAAATGAAAATTTCTATACATCGCTTAATCAATATCGATATTTTGTATCGATATTTTTTACATAGTGATACATCGGAGTATCGATACATTAGTATGTAAAATATGTAAAAGACTATGTAAAATATCGATATTGATCAAGCAATGTATAGAAATTTTGATTTATCCATACAGTATCGGGCAACCCTATTTTCGAGCATCCCATCTGGGCCTGACGCCTTGCCGCTCTTCAGCGATGTAATCGCTATGCTTTCAAGGAGAGTGTTCAACCGGCGGGAAACGGATTTTAGCGGGCATTTCAGAGTCGATTTCTAGTACCTAAAAATGAAGCCCAGTTCTTAGAATTTTTTCCAATGGGC
>JAPYZP010019434.1:0-12722 GCA_030522985.1 Torymus sinensis
CAAACAACCAGAAAAACCTGGTTTGGTAGGTGTGCTCGAAAAAAAATTTTCAAAAGTACATTTGGGCTTTTGTCCCAGATTTCGTGGGATTTGCACATAAACACTATGCTCAAATTTTTTTTTCTGAGTGATTCTATTAGCATTTCCATGAGATATCCTTGTTTTAAAACTAGATCAA
This sequence comes from Torymus sinensis, assembly GCA_030522985.1. Classification (NCBI taxonomy): domain Eukaryota; kingdom Metazoa; phylum Arthropoda; class Insecta; order Hymenoptera; family Torymidae; genus Torymus; species Torymus sinensis. The sequence goes on from JAPYZP010019434.1 coordinate 179, forward strand.
AATTATACAAATGCAGATTCTTACTTACTGACATTACGGTTTTTATTTAATTAAATACATTCTGAGTAGGTTTTTGGAAAAACAGGTCTGTCAGGCGCTCCGTATATGTAAAATCTATACTCAAAATTTTTCTTGAGCAATTCTATTATTATTAGTATTATTATTCTATTAGTATATAACCACAATGTCGGTAAGTAGGAATCTGCATTTGTATAATTTTGATCTAGTTTTATCAAGAGGATATAATATCTCACGGAAATGTTAATAGAATATCACTTCCCAAATAAACGTTTGAATATTAAGTAATTTATTAATTACCGGGACCTAGAAACTGGACAAGAAAAATTCCCATTTAATAGCCAGTTTCTAAAATACATAGTCTGTTATTAGTCATAAAATGTTTTTGATTTCCAGCAGGGATCTGGAAAAACGACCTCGGTGTGGCATCAAAGTCTGCCATCACAATTAGACGAGTGTAAAAAGGGGAAGAAAAGAGGAGAACTTACCGCTGAGCCAGGTGCCGTTGAAGCTCTTCGGGGAGAGCGAGCCGTCGAGCCACTCCTCCAGCGAGATGCCATTCCCAACCAGAGCGTCGCTCCTGGGTCCGGCTGTGCCCTCGCCGCGGCTCTCGCGCGTCAACAGGATCGCCGCGGCGGCGACGATCACGAGGGCGAGCGCTATGATCGCTATGAGGCCCGCGGCCAGCAGCCGCCGCGTGCTGCATCCCGTGCTCTTCGTCATGAGTTCCTGCAAGCGGAGAAAAAGCCGGATATTAATCAATATTATGTATATACACAGAGCAGAGAGAGAATGAGAGAGTTTTCTGAGAGCTGCGCGATGACGCCGTGCTTTTTTTCGCACCGCGCTTTGCTCTCTTCGACCGCCTTCCTTCCTTCCTTCCTTCCTCTCGCCTCCTTCCTTTTTCAATTTCGCGCCACGCGGAAAGGATCGAAGATTAATATTTGCCGAATGAAACAGCCAATTTCATACGTGCGGCAGGAGGATTTTTACTCCCGCGCGCCAAAGCCGCGCGGGGATCTTTAACAAAGACGTCGCCGGCTTTTTGTGATTCAAATTTCGGGGGCTGTTTTCAGTTTTAATTCCTCCACGTGTGCGAGAGTTATTATATAGTAGCGCGCGGGAGCGAGAATGGGATCCCATTTTCCAGCATTGTACCCTTCTCTGCCTCATCATTTTTCATTTTTAGGCTTAATCGTATTTTCTGTATTATATATATTATTATTATATACATATAAGAAGTCATCATCCATCACGTGATTTGCAAACTTCCGCTTTTTTTTTGTTAATCATACAAACGACACACAGAGCAATTTTCGCTTAATTTCTCACAAAACACGTGACCGACACTTTGTGAAACCGGGTCTCTGGGTCCGCGAACAATTCGACGATTCCCCGCGCGCCGCTGTATAAATTCCTTTCGCGGAGAATTCAATCACGAGAGACGGAGGCGGCACTGTACCGTGCGCTTGCGTATCCGATTCATTAGAGGAAAAACTTTTCAGCGCCTCGGCTCCTTCTTTTTCTCTCTCTCTCTCCCGACCGCAGTTTCGCGCTCATAATCCGGGACGAAACGCCGCTCGGTGAATGCAAGCGCACCACTTCATCGCCGCGAAAATTATAATTGCGAGAGACCGACTGGGCGCGCGCAACTGCCGCGTTTCCGACTAATACTTTTAACAATAATTTGATGAGATTGCGCGCTTGTAGCACTACGTTCTATATATAAGAAAGAAAAAATATCCCGGGGATAAAAATGGGTTAACACGCGCGAGCTCGTGTCGTTGTGTGCGCGCTGCACGTGCGCGCGCGCGCGCCCTCGTCAAAATCACGTGAGAAATTACAGATCTCCGTGACTTCTTTTATTTTTCCTCTCTCGCTCTCTCTCCCGTTTTAATGCATGCCCGCCCGCCGATATCTTATATATTGATCCCCGCGAAAGCTAAGCGCGTCTGCCGCTGGCACGTACTTGCCTCCTTCGTGTCCGATTAACCAGACCCGCGAGCGCGCACTGCACGAGGAAAAGAGAAGTGTGTGGGAGAGCGGAGAACGGATGTAATCGCCGCGCGCTGAGCTGCGCATTTTATGCAAATGTTCTCGTGTGATTTTTAACGAGATTTCTCATCCTCTCCCCCGCCCCCGATGCAACATGTTCATTTTATTTGCTGGGACAAATTATATAGAGAAGTATGAATAATTTCACCTGGCACGGGAGCAATATGAAATTGCCATTCTGAACAATGTCATATATTTTAATATTCATAGGTAGTGAGAGATTTTTTGACAATATTGTGTGGAAAATTTTTTATTTTCAGAGTTAATGAAATGCCTTCTCTATAAAAGTATAGCAAGAATTTTAATTATTCCTTTGTGTTGAATTGCATAGGTCTGAAAATGAATATATGGCGCGTGGAAAAAAAAAATATATTTTGGAGCATATGAGTGCTGGCGTACACGCACATAACAAGGACTATAAAGAAGAATTTACATTTTGAACGCTCTCTTATTACCTTTTCATGCCATTATTTTTCGAAAATATGCCTCGCAGAATTCAAAAGCTTGGCGCTATGAGGCATCAAAGGATCCTTCATTAAAGTCAATTCCGCACGTGCAAAATTAAACGCAGTAAACGTAATTCCTGCTGTTCTACGCGTAACTTGTAATGTCGTAGCGTGTAAGTGTAATTAATTATGTACGGTTTACAAACAAATTTATAAAATTAAAGTGTTAAACTATATGAAAAGACGAGACAAGAGAAGTTAGATTTCCGTTTCGACGAAATTTTCAATTAAAAACTACACTCGAAACTAATTATCAAATTATATTATAATAGATTAAACCAGAAATTATCCTTCATTAGCAATTGACATATTATTTTTATAAAAACTTGAAGACCACAATTGCCCGAGGCTGACAATTGTAATAATTAAGCCCTTCAAATTCATAGCGTAAATATACCTTATTCCCGAGCGCTCGCCCGACCAAATCAAACAGTTACGCTATGGCTTTGAACGGTATAATTGATTGATAATAACATAATCAATAGAGCCCTTACTGTGCATTCAACGGCCAATAATGAGTTTCTCCCGGTGAAATTCCATATTCTCTACACGTATATGTATACCCGCGCTTGCAAATTTTTTCCAACGATCGGTTTCCATTCAACCGTGTGTACACATATACATAACGACCAACGAATTTCGTTACCCTGTCAAAAGAGGCATCGCAGAAACTCGGCGAAACTCCGCTGTACACACTATCGACAGTGCGCTGCATCCTTCAGTTTCCTCGCTCCCCATTCAAAGACCGTTGAATTTTTCATCCGCGTTACTCCTCCTCGCACCGCGGATGCGCACCTATTTTATTCCCTTTACGATCCGTCGCTTTATTTCGCCTAAGCGCGCGCGCGCTCTCAACGATCGATGCCACCCAGTAATATAAAAGTTAACAACCCAGCCGACGTTGACCCGATCGGCCGTGGGGACGAAAAAAAAAGTACTCCGCGTACATACATGTACAGGCGCGGGTAAGGGAGCGCGACCGACCTGACCGAGCACACGCGCGCGATTGTCGAGGGAGTGAGAGGCGGGGACGGGGTGTATAAGTTTATCGAGAATTGGATTTCGGCTACATCCGGAAAAATAACGGGACACGCCCACACGTGCGTTCAACCACACGAATGCACATCGTCGTGTACGTGTGTGTGTGTCCGCCTTTGGCCCCTGTGGGACTCGACTGCAGCGCGTCGAATGAAAAGAGTCGACGGGAGCAATAGCCCGTAGCTATATTTATATAAATCTTCTTTATCGAAATTAAATTTGATCCTCGGCGGAGAAGAGAGACCGACGACGGGAGGCGAGGAACGACGTCTTGCTTATAAGAGACGGAAAAGCGCGCAGCACGCGCGCCGGCAGGGACAAGACTTACAGGGCGGACGATAAGTAATTTCATTTCTCCGCGGCGACGAGCCGAGCAAGAGGGGATTTTTATCTATATATCTATATATCCTTTGAAAATTCGAGCCCACGAGAGATATAACTAGATGTCTACGTGGAGGCGACGAGGTGATGACTTTTACCGGCGGCGAGGCCGTCGGAGAAATCGCCGGGAGAAGAGTGTACAGGGAGCAGCGCTCTGCGCTTGTACGCCGCCACTCGTCGGGGGACATAATTAAGATCCTGCGAGGTTCTCCCACGGACTAGCTCAGCTTCAATTATTACGTCTCAGAGGCGACTTTTGTACACGCCGCTCCGCGCGATGCTCTTTTAATGCGCGGCTTCGGTGTAGTCGGATTTTTTTTTTTTTTTTTTTTTTTTTTTTTTTGTTTTTTTTCTTTTTCTTTTGGTGTCATTGTATAATATTTTTCGAGCGATGTTTATGTTCTACAAAGCTCCTGCGCATTGTTTGTCCGGTATACGCAGTGAGCTCGATTTGCAGTGTAGCTGTGAAAAACACCGGTTTTTTTTTCACTTTTTTTTTCCTCGGTCCGCGCGCTCGCGCAAATATCTCAAATATACGCGCATCGAATGAGTGATCTGCAAAATGGAACGAAATTGTAGGACACAGAGAGGGACGCGCGCGTACGCGAACGTATATACTGCGGACTATGGGGAACTGATATGTTCGAAATTTCCTGTCGTTCGCCCTTTTTCTCCGCGATCGAATTTCCGTGGAAATTTTTGTTACAGTAAACAACAATTTTTCAATGAATCTGTGGATGCAAGCTTGGTAAATGTGCTTCGGGTAACAAAGCGCGTTTGCTTTGAAGTTATGTTTTTAACGGCTTTTCGGTACGGTTAAATATTTTTGCTGAAATTTCGTGTGTGGATCAAACACTGTAAACATGTTATTATATTTCACTTGGAATTCACGTTATTTATTATATTCCTTATTTCAAAATATTACACATAACTGTAAGATAAAAACATTTGACAGAATAAATAAATATTTTTCAAGAACAGTAACAAGAAAAATATCTTTGGAATTTATACCTGATTTACCCAGAAGGTTTTTCAGCAAAATAAATTTCAAATAATAATTTTATTTTATATTCTCCATGAGCGCAAAACTTTTTTGAAAAATTCGTCAATGTCATATTTGAATGGAATTGGAATTTTGAAAAATCCAACTGAAAAATATTGCTTTACATAAAATCTATTATTCGATTATCAGAGAAACTTCAGTTTTTACTTTTAACAGTGCAAGTAAAAAGCGCACCTTGTTGGAATAAGTATTTACGACTAGTAAAGATCGAATTTGTGCTGCGTGTGAAATGGATCGATTTTTTATACTTTAACAAGGATAGCAGCCTTCTATTATCATAAAAATGTCGTTTTATGAAAATGAACATTTTTACTCTTAAAAAAATATTGATTCTATTTTTTTATTTTTATGGAGTGACTTTTTATTTTACGACTTTTAAAAAGGAGAATTTCTTATGCCGATTTCCAATAAAATAAAGAATTTAAAAGGTCATAACATTTCTATGGCAGTGTAAAATGTTATTACAAAAAAAAAAATAAGCTTATGATCTAATCCTAATCTTTTTTTTTTTTTTTTAGAAATAATAAATAACTCTATTTGATCCTTGAAAATCGATAACATTCATTAGAATATATGCTCCAAAAGTCGACGAAAAATATAATTTTTAAAATAGTATCTTTTGTACCGCAATGAGAATAAAAAACGATACAATGCATAGTAATGTGGGCATACGGTTTTCTGTAAATTATTGTAATATTTACTTGCTACCCAATCGAAAAAATATATTAAATAATACCTTACATGCAATATCCAAATACTACGAAATATTGAAAAGTTCGCTACTATACATGTTTCTTTTACCGCGTTATTGCAATTTTAAAGCTACTTAGAGATCGCAACTTTGTTTTTCAAAGAAACAATTGATTATTTCATTGAAATTGAAAGTAATATACAAAACATGAAAATTTATTATCATAGGTACAATACCCCCCCCCCCCCCCTCTATATAAAATACGCAGTATTATCTTCTCAATTAACTTTCGCAACCACATTCGTAAAAAAAGGAAAACATAGAAAATTTCCAACAAAAATCGCTCCTCCCTAAAATACTTTTTCCGAACCTCTGTCGGTCAGCTTGTTATATTCTTTCCACTGCGCCGTCTCGTTCGCGCAATAACAATCTCGTTAACAACTCGGCGAAATACACTCGGTAATATACGAAACGTACATACGCGAGCGCGCTCGCTCGCAGGTGTTGGACACGGAAGCGTTAACTGCAGTTGGCCGATCCGATAGCATCTTTCTCTCGCTCGTTCATACCGCACACGCCCGCCCGTCGCCGTTAAGCGAGAGAGAGCAATCATAAGCGCGGATCGCCCGCGAACTTTGCCCGAGAATTAGCGCGCCGATCGCGGATCGATTTGGACCAATTTACAAAGCCGCGCAGTTGGGCTGCGCGACTGAGGCCGCACCAGCGTTAATCTTGCGGAAGTTCCCGACGGCGGAGGGACTTCCGGCTCGGCGATCCCTGCGTGCTCCCCATGAGAACTATTCTTCGGGGCTTCCTCTCCCTCGCCACTGCTGCTCATACACCGCTGCTAATGCAGCCTAATTTATAACGCTTAAGCGAAACTTTGAGAGAGATAGAAAAAGGCCGAACGAGCGGACGAGCGTGCCAAGAGCCTCTATTTTTTCCCGCCGGATAAATGAACGCGCTCGCGTACCAGCACACAGAGGCCGGCCGATCGATTGCGTATTGATGATGAGCTCCGAGAGAAAGAGCGAGCTTTTTTTAGCCAAGCAAGCTGCTGCCGCCGCCGCCGCTGATCCACGCGCGGCTATATGTATATACACGCGCCTTCCGCGCACCGCTCCCGTTCGTCGTAATCTTTTTTTCACGGCTGTAAAAGCGCGCGGCGCGACCGTGTGCATGTGTGCCCACACGCCTGTCACTAATTAGTGTTAATTTTTCAATTAGTGTTAATTTTTCTGCAGTGGATCTCGCCTGCGCTAATGTCACTTTATTGAGCTCACTCGGTAAAATTGAGGCTTTTTACTACGCGAGAACATTGTTGTTATTGCGCGCGTCCTTTATTTGATTCTTTCAAATAATAGAAACTCGCCAAGTTTGCCCCCTTTTTTTGTGTTATATTTTTTTCATTTTCTTCCTGTCCGTTACAATATTACGGATTTGACGAACCTGGTTGTAGAAGTATTTTATTAATCGTTGACTTTTTGTACTTTTTTGAATTTTTGATACGAACACGTATACGAAATTCGTTTGATTCTCAACCATTAGTGCATTGCCATGTAATTGCTTTACTAGTACAACGCATTCCTTTTTCATTTACATCTGTAAAGTCAGAAATTTTTGTGTTTTATTGAAATACACGCAGAAATGGCCAATGTTTTACATTTTTCCAATTTTCGCATGGTATTTCAATTAGAAATTAGTTTGACTCTCAGGTAAAATATGATATTCAAGTGAAGCAATATTATCCATCATTATTACACTTCAGCTCGAAACAAACATGAATGCATTTGTTTTCGTTGCGAAAAAGCCATAAAAGAAAAAACATCATCTTTCTCTAACATTTTTTTCGTATTTGAAATTGCCATGTAGCTGCATTGTTTAATAACCCCATAAAAAAATTTTATTAAAATTGGTCATGTTTCGAAAGGTGAACACACGTTACAAACATATAGGATGAAAATTTAACGTTTAACAGCGTTACTGCGTTAAATAAATGAAGAGTAATCGCTAACAGGGTATTAGTAAGCGCACATCTTGCAAAGAACCATTGATATTCTAAGAGCGCCGCATATAAAAGCGACAAAAGATTCGCAGCTGCAATTTCGCCATATCCAAAGGCGAGCGAGTGCGCGCAGCTTAAACAATTTTATTTTTCTTTCGCCCGGCGAAATTTATTCTAAAAGTATGAGGCGCGAACGAGGTAACGCGCTCTATATGCGCGCCCGGGGAATTCACTAAAGACGCGCAGAGGCGCGAGAGGCAGGCGCTCGCTCGCAAGAGAGAAGGAAGTTCGCCGCGCTAAGCCGTATTATACTAAAACGTAGGACTTCGGAGAGATGAGGGATGCACAGAATCTTAAGCGGCTCCCAAGTTAAAAGCGTATTTTCGCAAATAATTAGAGCGAATTTCGCGCGCGCGCCCACTCGTCATCCCATTCACGTCCGTCAATTTCGTGCGCGCGCGATTTCGGCTTGTCTTTTTTCATTCCAGCCAGCACACCTGATGGGTCCGTTCAATCAGTTAAACAAATCAAATCGTATAAATGTCATTCCCAGTCCGCGTACGCGCGCGCGCGCGTCCGTCATCGATTGAGCTCTGAGGTTTGCCGGTAAAATATTTTTCAACTGGATAAAATGAAATAAATTTCTTTTATCTTGATTGATTTGATCATATCTGCGTATATGCCACTTATTTAAACAAACGTTTGGAAAAAGCTTCGCTATTTTGTTTTTTCAACCAAATATGCGCCGCTTCTGCCTCGATTCCCTCTATCTATCGTTGTAGAAATGTTAAAAAAAAATAACATCGACGTATAAACTCTAAATTGTATTATTAACCGAGTAAAATGTGAGAGACAGAGTTCCTATAACAAACGCGAAAAACCATCAACTCAATAAAATCGCACGGAATTCAACGAATTACGCCAACGACCGGTATAGCAACACCGACTGCGAAAGCGTTTGAAACTTCGTTATACAAACCGCAAAAATCGCGAGCGAGAGTTACACGCTACTGTTATCCCATTTCACACGGCCACGCTCGGCGTAAAGAGCCACAGCAGCAGCAGCAGCAGCACACGACGTTATACCAAGTGAAATTTTTGACGCAACCCAGCGGCGCGCAAATTAGCGAAGACCGGCAGCGGCAGCGGTTACACGGTTTTCCACTCGAGAAAGCCGCTGCTGCTGTGGCTTCGACGTAACAAACGAAAACGCGCGGCCCGGGCCGCAAAGGGGGACTTTTTATCGAGGCCGAAATTGCTCGCTGCAGCGCGAAAAGTTAAATGAGAGCGCACAGCCGGCCGTGAGATAAACGCGGCGTATATATATACCGTGGAGGCGCAAGGGACACCAGTGCCGTAGCGAGTTTTGTTCTTTACTGGCCTGATGATAAAGAGCGGATTACGCGCCGACGACGCGTGAAGGGGGATGTTGGGAAATTTTTCCGTCTCTGCGCCCGCTTTATGCAGTCCGCTCGTATAGTCTTTGTGTATGTATATATATGTAACGGTTTGCCGGAGAGATTTCGTGTAGCAAAGGCACGGCGCGTGATGATGAGCTGCTCTTCCTCTCGCGCCGGACCCCGAACATAATGAAGATTAACATTCGGCTAATGTAACGTGTGTGGTATGCTTAAGTGAAATTGCTGCTCTATGAGAAAAATATCCACATAGCGACTTATACCACTAGGTGCAGTTAGGTTGTAACAATGGAATTCTATTGTGCATGCTTTTAGTTAAGTCTACTACACTATATATTTTGAACTGTAGTTTGAGTAAGTTTAACAAAATAATACAGCTGCTGTATCGTTAATAATATAGGTATATGTCTGTAACGAGTTTGCAATGTACAGGTTAATATATTTGAGGTTTAGAGTTCATCTATTTGCGAATGTTATCATTTATATAAAAACTTATTGCAAAAGTATCCAACAGTGGCACTGCGCTTTTAAAGCCCTGGAAATTATCGGCAGGGCGAGTTTATTGAAAGGTTTAGAGGTTGCATTTCGACTTGGAAAATTAGTAAGATATGATATGATTTATTTTCCAAATAATGACTTTCACGAATATATGAAATATCGAGCTCTCGTTTGAGTTCATAATGACTTGCTTCCATCACAATAACATCGACATCTGAATTCAGCGGATTCAATACGAATATACAGTTATCATTAGCCCCATATATTTCATATTACACTCAAATAGGGAAAATACGTTCAACTTATATATGCACATAAACTTATATATTTAAATTTTCAACAAGAATATAATTCCATTGCAAACAAACTTGCGTAACGTCGTAATAATCCCGAGTACACGCGGACAGTTGAAATTTACAGCGAAAAAGTAATAATGCAAAGAGCTTAATAACTTCAATTCCCACATCGAAGCGCGACGGGCGTAGAGGCGCGTGGGCGTATTATAGGCAACTTCGGCGCCAACGCGATTAAAAACTTTTAAACTTCGCGAGAAAAGCAAAGGCATATAAAAAAAATTAACGCCCCCGCGGCGGTGCCGCACGCTAACCTCGTAACTCGCCGCGCGAATTGCAACTTATAATTCAGCGGGACAACCTCGGCCGCCGCCTCTGCCGTCGCGAGATAATAAACTAAACACGTGTTCAAATTAAAGGACTTTACGCGCGCACTCAGGAACCAATGCCAGGGACGAGCGCCGCGTGCGTGTCTGGCGCGCTTTAAAGCGGCCACAAAACGTCCCCGGCGTAAAAAGTGACAATCCGCGCGCACTCGAGCAATCTATATAACGCGCGGAGGGGCACTCGAATAAAATTTTCATCGCGTCGCATAAAGAATCAAGCCGCGTAGTCGTCGTCGTCGTCCCGAGCATATACCAGCGCGCGCCAAACGCGCGTCGAGCGATAAGTAAACAAGTTTATTTAATTTCAGTAAAAGCGCATCTCTGTTGCCCAGCTAGAAAGAGAGAGAGCGTATGTCGAGAGCGAATAAAAATCTCAACGCGTTACTCTCTCGTGCTCTAAAGCGCGCGGCGAGAGATAAAGTATTCGGGGCGGGGGCGGGGGTTGCTTCTTGCAACTTTTAATCGACGACCCTCTCTCGCGGAGAGAGAATAACGTCGTCCGGGGTGCAAGCGCGGGCGTTTGCGTTTTTCCTCCTCTCGCCTCCCGGAGACTAGCGTGCGAAAAAAGCTCGCTCGAGACATAACAGCTCTCGCTCCTTATTTACGCCTTAATCCAATGCGGACTGCTGCTGCTGCTGCTGCTGTCGGCGACGCCGCTGCGCCTGCAATTCACGGGGGCGCGCGCAGTATAAAGCAGCAGTAGTACGCAAAGGAAAGAGAGAAGGGGGGGGGGGGAAAGCGGAGCGTGCCACTCGGCGAGGATTAAAGCGCCGTCGTGACCGAAAAAAAGGAGGAGCCCTCTTCCTCTCCTCGACTCCACTTGTGTGTATGTATGTATATATATGTGTGTGCATGTAGATATATACATATATACACGAGGAGGCAAGAAATGGATTGCAGCGCAGAGTCGCCAGGTATATATAGCGGAGCGCCGTATATATACCGCAATAGCGCCGTAATTAACTTGGATTATGCGCCGTCGTCGTTGTGCTTCGCTGTGTCTCGCGCGGCCCGGCACGGCGTGTTGGCGCGCGAAAAACCCCTGGCGCTCTCTTCTTTTTTTCTCCGCCTCTCCTCTCTTTCTCTCTCTTTCGCTTCCTCCGCGCCTAGTTCCTTCCACGAGAACAAAACCTTTTTTAATTCCCGCTCTCTCGCTCTCTCTCTCTTCGCGCGCCGAGCGTATAACTACCGAGCCATTTGCGCGAGAGACACTACTTATATAGCGGACGCGTCGGCGAGCGCGGAAAAGTGCGCAGCGCGCGCCAACGCTTCCGAGCTTCTTCTTCTTCTTCTTCTACTTCTTCTGTTACTGCTCGCGAAAGAGAGAGAGAGAGAGAGAGGAGAGAGTCTCTCGTTGAAAAGACCTGTCTTCTGAAGTCGAGGTAGCAGCAGCTCGATTGCCCGTGCGGTAGGGCTTATCGCGTGCACGAGATCTTTACACGCGTGTGCTTTTTAGAAGGAGCTATAGAAGAGTCGGCGAGAGAGAGAGCGAGAGAGCGAGAGAGCCCGTGCGCTATAGCGGGTATTCAGGATGGTATGAATGCAGCTCGCGGAATGCTTTTTTACTGCGAGAGAAGAAGGGAGAGAGAGAGCCGCTAAGAAATCACGACTGGAGATGTATGCACACTCGAGGAATCAAAGATTTTTGTGCTCCTTGGGGCCAAGGAATATTCGATAGGTCAATATATAATAAAATTTTTACTGCGTCATTTTGACATATCCACATTGTATTATTGTAAGATATATCAAAAATAGCGGTATATTCTTGAATAAGCATAAGACAATTAAAGAGTGAGGTAAGTTCAAATTTCGAAAGTTCGTAATGAATGATTAAATATCAACTTTAAGTTTGAGTTTCTAATTTTAGTTGAAATACAATAGCTTTCACGATGACTGTTACAGTGGAAACGGAAGGTATGCAATTATTATTATCATTTTCAAAATATATTTTGTTCACCGTAAACATACGTATAATTTCGGATACCTTATTAGTGAACCATTATATGGAATGAATTAACAAGCTAATTTCAAATTTGATTACCACAACCGACAAATAGCGAATATCGACACACGCGAGCATGGTTCGACGTATCGTGGTTGAGAAATACAAATTGATATTTCAAAATTTAACCATATTGACAGCAAATGGAAATAGCTAACAATTCAATGGTGCGAAATTTCGAAATTTCCCT
>JAPYZP010019457.1:0-11096 GCA_030522985.1 Torymus sinensis
ATACAAACTTCTAACACTTATATTCATGTTTCTAGAGAGATTTAAAGAAATCGAAAATTTTACTATTACAAAGCTTCCTCTAGGAGGAAGCAAAATACTTATACGTAAAAAATTTTAAATTGCAACTGTTAGGCCCATAATTACATGAATTAGGAACAATTTGCACTTGATGCCATGAAAATCCATCATGCGGTCTCGGAGAAAAGTTACAACAAACTTTCTTTTTCGAAAATGCTATAACCTAGGACAAAATGAGTTGAAGGACCTCTGTCTTGGTTCATTTTATTCAAAATAATTTATATTGTCAATATATTTTCGTTATTTTATTATAATAATATTTTTATCTTTTTTTAGGTAATTTTGGCCAGAAAGGCTTGTAGGTGTAAGACCGCTTTAAGTAGAATACTTACTCTTGAAACAATACCGTAAAAAGTAAATAAATATATAAATAACCCGAAGAGAGAAGTAAATCAATAATGTCAAACATTTTATTTTTTTTAATTTTATACATTTCGATTAAGCAACTCATTATGTTACTATATATAATAGGTGAATAATGAGTATCGAAGACCATACACTACAAAATAAGTTTTTGAAATTTTTCTTTAGAAAAATAGTCAATAGTATAGTGATTATGATATGGTAATCTTACTTTTAGACATGGAATAATTTTTTTCATAAGTCCATCTTTAATCAAATTAAAAAGGTCATCAAAATCATACGACTCTGTTTCAAATAGATCTTGGCTGGGTATAGAAGCCTTAAATATATTTTCACCAAATCTGCATGAATTTAAATTATATTAATTTTATATATATGTGTGTGTGTGTGGGTGTGGGTGTGTGTGAGTGTGTGTGTGTGTGTGTGTGTGTGTGTGTGTGTGTGTGTGTGTGTGTGTGTGTGTGTGTGTGTGTGTGTGTGTGTTATAGCAGCCGCATACAATGTTAGATATAGCAGTGGTATATGAGACCAATATGAATTATGTGATCCATTCGACCGATTATACGGTTGTAATTAAAAATATTTTATCAATATTAGTAATGATTATTTAAAGATGTCGTTCTATAAAGATTTAAATGATTATATTGAATTCATCAATATCGCAAAAATTGTGATTTATAAATATTGTTTATGTTGTAAACCCTTCATGAGTCTCTATACACTACTCCAAAAATAAAAAAAAAAGTTAGTGTAAGATGAAAGGTGTCAATATGATATTTAAATAAATAGCACTTGCATAGATATACAAATAACATGGACTTCTTTTTTATGTTACTATGTCTGTGAAATTAATATCGCTCGCTATATTGAAAATTATACCATATTATTCCTCTTGATTTCTACTTAGTTTTATGCCTTACTGTTAAAAAAATGTAAAGAAAACTTCTTTACAGTAAATTAAAATGTATTTTTTAAACAAGCTTAGATAGACATCCCGTGTTAACGCTGAAACTTTAAAGTCAAATATTTCTATTTTGAATACCGCTATGGACGTGGGGCTTTGAAGCATGTACTAAGAACACAACATCAAACGTTAGCTGGCAGGAAGGGCCATGAACGACCCCAGCCCCAGTGCCAACTATGTTATGCTGTAATGCTGGGGAAGTGATCCAAGTAAGGGTTGACAAAGAAATCGGAGTACGTGCGAAAATTTTCCCGCGCACCAGGGCAGAAGAGGTACTTAGCGAGGAGAGGGGGAATCGGAGCAGCTCTCGGCGAGCGCCGAGCCGCCGAGCGCAAGGGGCCTGCTCTGAAATTCATTCATTCTTATGATCGGAGTAACTCTCGAGCGGCGGAAGAAGACGGTCGAGACACAAGACACCAAAGAGAGAAATACGGATACAAGACTTACTAACTAAAATTGAAAGATAAATTGAATTAAATCGAACAGGCCGTCCAGCATCCAGCATCTTGACTGGTCAATTTATAAAACAGCGGGCATGCCCAGGCCAGCGGAGGCGGGCTACCCAAAAAAAACCGCAACACACCGCATAACCTAAAAATGTCCAACTACCTAAAACCTCCTGCCCCCTCCTATCCCTCCCCAATCCTTCCTACCCACCTCCAGAAACAAAGAGACCAAACAAACAGGTAAGAGCTCCCATGTACAAGCTAACAGAAGCGGAATTTGGATTAGACACCAATATCTAAAAACATCTGATCCAAATCTTAATAATCAACCCACTAAGAAAGATGTTAAAACTAAATCTAATAGAAAAACACAGAGTCCCTCCCCGAAAAATATAACAGATGATAACCTTGATATTCAGAATAATGACACCCTCAACATGTCCACCGAGGAAATAAATACCATTGTCCACTCTGTTATAAGCCAGGAGACTTCAAAAACCGAAAACAACGATAGTCACAATGACGAACAAATGGAAACTCTCGAATCCACCCGTAAAAGGGGCTTGCAATCACCCATATCTAATTCTACCCAAAACCCCGCAAATAAAAGACACCTTACCAATTCTCTAATCAGAAAATTAAACGATGATTTCGAATCTATTGACAACAATAGAAATGACATAAAAGAAGGGAAAAATAAAAATGATAAAACAACTTCCACCGAAGTTACGATAACTGGAGGAACACCTTACTTACCGACCACTGGTGCAACATCGCATCCGAATGGACAATCGACTTTACCCCAAGATCGAGAACGCAATGCGACTCCGACATTATCTCAAAACTTTGACATTTCGACCCCTGGGCCTTATAAAATATATTTACAGAATATCGATACGAAGAAAAGGCTGGATGCTATCAAAATAGCAAAAATGCTTATACCACAATTCCCTGAACGAGACACATTTAAGGAAATTAAACAACTAAGTTACAACAAAATCTTAATCTCAATTAAATATAGAAATATTGCCAATCAAATAATAAATTTACCAGAATTTAAAGACTTAGAAATTAAAGCTTTTATCCCTAACCATTTACTGACCAAACAGGGAATAATTAAAGGAATCCCAGTAGACATTACGGATAAAGAACTTATAGATTATACTGAGCTAGACTCCCCATTTGGACCGATACAAATTTTACATGTAAGGCGTTTCACCAGAAAGGCCTATAATAAGGAAACTCAAAAAGTAGATATACTCCCAACAACCACAATTCAAATAACAGTCAAAGGCCAATTTTTACCTACAGAACTTAAAGTCTATAAGGTAATATATCCAATACAAACATATTTCCCGCAAGTTAGGCAGTGCTATCGATGCTTCAAATTCGGGCATATCAAGCAAAATTGCAAATCAACAAATGAAATTTGCATAAGATGTGGTAATATTAAACACGATGAAAAAGAAAAGTGCCCTCTAACGGAACTTCAACCAATCTGCCTACACTGCAAAAATAACCACCTACCTATCGACAAAACATGCCCAGTCAAAATAAAGGAGCAGCAGATAAAGGACACAGCAACCATGCTCAACTTGACAATAGCAGAAGTTAAAAAACATATTAATAATAACAACAATTATAATTCAAACACATCGGAATTCCCTCCTATATACAACAGTACTCAACCTAACATAGCTCAAACCTTCCCTAGCTCATTATCAGTATCGTATGCAGATAAAACCAACTCCAAGATAACCCACCAATCCAAACCAGCGGCGGATATACCGACTGCAGCTAGTGCCTCACAAGCCTCACAAGCAAGCTACCAACGATCTCCCTCCAAACCAAAATCTCTCTCACAAAATACAACCCGACAAACACCTGATAACTCTTTTAAAAATTTAATGAAAATCCACAACGAATGCTTATCATACCCCAATGGTACAGCAGAGCTGAATGATAAAATAAGTGGCAGACAATCTGCCAAAGATTTCTTTTATAAAAATGCAGATACGGAGTACCAAAGAAATAATTATCAATATAAACTGGAAAATCCCTCCAACAACGCCCTGGTCATAAAAAATTTCGAAATCCTAAAACAGGCGCTTTTTGAAACCTCATACGATCAACTCTACGAAGCTTTTATTTTACTACAACAGCAAGTTCAAAATTTAAATCCCTCATCACAATACACAAACGAATACCAAAAAGAAAAACAAATAGTTAATTTAACACAAACTAGTTCAATACCGGCTATATACTAAATTGAAAAAAAAAAAAAAAAAAAAAAAAAAAAAAAAAAAAAAAAAAAAACAAAAAAAAAAAAAATTTACTCAGACAAAATTTAAAAACAATAAATACTGCAATGGAATTGCCGCGCAATTTCAAATAAACTAGATGATCTAAAATCAATTGCAGATGAATATGATATCATCATGCTGCCTGAAACATGGCTCCATACTGAAAAATCCCTCAACATTAAAAACTTTAGCACAATCAGAAAAGACAGACCAATAAAAAATATGAATAAAAAGACCATGGAGGAGGGGTTTGCATCCTAATCAAATCCAACCTTCCCTATCAACAATTTAATCAAATCTATTATGAACCTTATCAATTTGAGTCAGTAGCTATCATACTACAACTTGAAAACCCCGAAAGCAAATTACTTATCTGTTCAGTATACAGACCACCCGGTAAAACTGTGACGGTTGAAGAATGGAACAAATATTTACAAAGTATCGATCAATTCGAATCTAAAATCTTAGGTGGGGACTTCAATACCCACAACGTTTTATGGGGTTCCTCACATAACTGTGCATCAGGCCTCAACCTTGTTGAAGCCCTTCAGAATAAAAACCTAGTAGTGCTAAACGATGGATCTATGACGTACATTAATACTTCAGGAAACAAGGAACCTAGTTTATCAGCCATTGATCTGACATTAGCATCGCCAAATGTAGCAATACAAACCATTTGGACGGTGAGAGATGAAAAAATGGCTAGTGATCATTTCCAAATTGACCTCGTTATAAATAGAAAAACTATCCCGAATCCAGTATCATCAACTCATAAATTAAACACCAAAGACATCAATTGGAAACATTACACCATCTTAACTGAAAACCTAACAAACGCTGAATATCCATTAGAAAAAATAAATGAATTAAAAAAAAAACCACTACTAGAAAAATACACTTTTATAAAAGAAACGCTCATTAAAGCCCTTATTACTTTAACAAACCTCAGCAAAAAAAAAAAACCAACAGCATAAATACTACCAGCACTAATAATTTTATAATTCAAGTCTCAAATCATCAAAAAGTAAACCTACCTGTTGAACCACTGAACACTCTACCAGAGCGAGCTTCTTTTATCAAAAACAAACTGAGAATCAATTATAAAACCCATTCGTCCAAACCACCATGGTGGAATCAAGAAGCATCTGAAATTATATCAATAAGAAGACTTTTAGAAAAAGATTTAAAAAACAACCCATCAATAGAATCATTAAACAATCTAAAACAGCATGAAAATTGCGCTAAAAAAAGACTCAGAGAAATCAAGTTTGAAAAATTCAAAGAGTATACCGAGACCAAACTTTCAAGAGAAACAGACTCCTCAGAAGTGTGGAAAACCGTACACAAGTTCAATGGTAAAAATCTAAAAAATAACTCTCACTCAGACCAAGAAATAATAGACAACATGCACAACTTTATAACTGAGTTTTGCCCCCCGACTGCCTCTTATAACAAACCCCCAGAAACAGAAACAGACGCAAATACTTCAATCAACTCTGAATTAGATACACCATTTTCACTAGATGAATTAGAAGCTGCAATAAATTCGACTAATCTAACCTCGAGCCCTGGTCTAGACCAAATTAATAATCAGATGTTAAGAAACATGCCAGATGTTCTTAAGCAACTATTACTCCACGTACTAAACGAGTGCTTCACAAGCCACTCGATACCGCAAGATTGGAAAGAATTCCTCATGGTTCTCATCCCCAAACAACAAAAAAATAAATTCAGGCCTATCACACTAGCATCGTGTATGCTAAAGCTGCTGGAAAAATTAATACAATTTAGATTAGTACACTTTTTAGAATCCAACTCTGTTATCCCAGATTCTCAAAATGGCTTTCGAAAATTCAAATCATGTGCCACAAGTATCTCTTACCTTGTAGCTAAAATTCAAAAAGCGTTCACAGAAAACTCGTATCTAATTAGTCTCCTTATAGATATTAGATCAGCTTTTGATATGGCAAATCCCAATATATTACAACAAATACTAATTGATTTAAAAATACCTACCAACATTAGAATGTTTATCTTTAACATAATGACTGACAGAAATCTCTACTTCAAAATCAATCATAAACTTATTGGGCCATTCTACAGACACCTAGGAGTCCCCCAAGGGTGTGTTCTCAGCCCCATTCTATTTATCATTTACATTTTATATTTAAATAAATATATCTTCCCCAAAAATGATCTAATCCTATTTGCTGACGACACCATTATCATGAACAACAATAAATCCGTAAAAGAAGGTCTAAAGCTAATACAAACTAACATGGAAAAAATATTAAAATTCTTTGACTCAATTGGATTAGAAATCGCTCCCGAAAAATCACAATTAATAATTTTCTCACCCTCAAAAATACAAACTACAAACCTCCATATTACCATAAACAACGTAAAAATCAAAGCCGTTAATGAAGTGAAGTATCTGGGCACCTGGATCGACTCAAACTTACATTGGAATGCCCATGCAAAATATCTTATAAGCAAGGTTCAAAAACCGTTAAACATACTCAAATTGCTCAGAGGCACATGGTGGGGAGGACACCCCCAAGTCCTACTTAACGTCTACAAAGGACTAATGAGATCGGTTATGGAATACAACTCTTGTTGTATTCGTATTAAAGACAAAACCTTAAGAGAAAAATTAGATAAATTACAGTATAAGGCCATAAGACTTGCCTTAGGCTATCGCAACTCTACTCCAATCAATGTACTATTAGCTGAAGCTAAAGAACCAGCATTAAACATTCGCTTTGACTACCTAGCCAACAAACTAGCTGTTAAACTGATCTCTCGAGTAGATGACAGACTATCAAACTTACTATGTGATCTTTATCTTTGCAGTAGAGAACACCAAAAGTTACACAATCTCAGTGCGTCGTTTCCACTTTTCAAATACTATTTACAATGCTTTTTCAAGAAAAATCAAATAGTCAAAAAATTTGCACAGCCATTACCTTATCCATTTGAACGCTCATCCATAATCAGTAATCTGAACAATGTCATTTCAGCTCTTCAAGGTCAAAAAATTCAGAAATCACCAAACCCTATAGCAGAATTTAAAAACCTATTTCAGCAAAATAACCACAACTATATTGATTTTTACACAGATGGATCCAAAATGGAACAAGGCAATCATACGGGAATAGGCATCCATTCCCCACAACTAAAACTAAACTTAAAATATAAAATCAATAAGCTTGCATCAATCTTTACTGCAGAAGCACTCGCTATTCTCACTACTCTAAAAATCATACTTGAACTTAATCTACAAAAAGCCAGAATATTCTCTGACTCATTATCAGTTCTAAACTCACTCTTGAACTATTCGCCCCTTAAGTCAAACAATGTATCATTTTTAATACTAGAAATAAAAAAAATATTAAATTTGGCCCTAGCACAAGAAATCAAAATAAAAATCTACTGGACACCAGCTCACATTGGCATAGCTGGTAATGAGACAGTAGACACACTTGCAAAAGAAGCCATAACAACTGGTGAAAAAATTGACTTTCAACTTCCTTATACAGACCTCTTCGAAGAAGTCAAAACCACAGCTCGCAATAGACTTCATGCACACATCGACTCCCAAAAACAACAAAAAGGAGTAGTCTACTTCAACAACTTCTATGAAATAACTCCTAGACCATGGTTCCATGGTACTTACACAACACGTTACCACATCACTACTCTTAATAGATTGAGAGCTAACCACTACTCCCTAGGTGAAAGCCTCCACAGAAAAAATATTATCCAGTCAGCCAGGTGCAATTGTGGTTTTAATGAAGAATGTATAGAACATGTAGTATTAGACTGCCCACTCTACTCTAATCAAAGAAATACTTTGTATAATAAGCTAAAAAAAAACAAATCTAAAATTCCCTCTAATCTAATACAAATTTTAAAAAACCCTAATAGCAAAGACGCAAAATTTATAACAGAATTTCTCAAAGCTTGTGACCTATTTGTTTAATCCCTACACTCACTATCCCTTCCCAATCCACAAATAAAAATCATTTAAAAAAAAAAATCTATTATTATAAAAACTTAATCAAACGGTGCTGAATACTCGGCCTCGAGAACCTTTAATCTACATAAATACAAATACACATCCAGTCGACCGAATCAACATCAATCAAATTCACGATATCACCGGGTGATGGCGCCAGGGAACACTCCCTAATGCCAGAAAAAGAAGAAGAAGAAGAAGAAGATTCTTATGATCGAACGAACGCCGTCCTAGTGCGACCGGAGGGGCCTTATTTTCGTATGCCTACAGAAAGCAAATTTCTGAAATTATTTGAAGGGCCGGCATAAATAAAAATCTATTTCATTTGAAGTGGGATTGCTTTTTATATTTTTCCTTATTCTTATTTTGTCACCTAACCCTCCCAACCATGTGTGTATATGTGTATTATGCTTCGCGTCTTGTTCTCGGGATCACTGAGTAGTACCGCTAGTGTACGTAGATGTCGCCACAATCTTCAACATCGAAATCGACAGAGCGCCACCGCTATACCGCGAGCGCGTCGTCTCGCGCGTCGTCTCTTTCTCTTCATTACGCTTTTTGTGCGCGTAGAGCGTGGAGCTACAATTTCAACAAGGGAAATTTCATCGTGTGAATTATGAGTAGGAAGAGAGAAGCCTCCCCGTCTGTAGATGAGCTACAGAGTACCTTGGAGGAGGTACAGAAGGAGATTAATCGGAAGCTGAGGGCTCAGCGGTCGAAGACTGACGAGGACCCTGTCGAGACTAACGAGTCAGGTAAGTTTTCTTCACGTAGAAAATGGCGGTGAGCGCACACGTTGAGGTGCGACGTATTCCGTGCATATGACTAGTGTTATGAATATGCGTCCGTTGGATAGCTCATAGACTAGATCTTTGTCCTTCTAGATTCGCGAAGCGAGCCAGATAATCCTAACGAGGAGGATGGGAGCTTTGATAAAGAAAATGACTCGGCTAACGCTAATTTGGACCTAGAGGGGACAGTCCCTGCACAAGCAGGTGAGATGAGTTTCGCGGAACTCGACCAGGAGAGAATGAGTTTGAGGATAGAAACAAGACTTTTTTGTTTCATCCTAACCTAACCTCCGCTTGGGAGAAGGTGTTGCTGGACGGTTTGAAGAAGGAGAAAAAATCTGAGTTATTGGACAAATATCCCCGGAAGGGAAACTGTTCTATTCTAACCCCACAGCTCAATCCAGAGATTGAAGCTAGCATAAATGAGACGAGTCGTAAGCGCGACAAGTTTTTTGTGGCAGATCAGGAGCTGTGCGGGGCGGCGATCTCCGCCTTAGGCACTGGCTTGTCCATGATTTTTAATAATCCGGTGAAGGAGGTAGATACAACGCAGTTGTTGCAGACCCTCGTTGACTCGGGCAGGTTGCTGTGCGACTTATTTCATCAGATGGTCAAAGCTAGAAAGGCGTATCTCTACCCAAATCTCGACAAGAAAGCCAAGCTGATTTTAGAAAAATCGACAACGGGCGAATTATTATTTGGCTCTGAGCTGTCGCAGAGAATAAAGACCGCCAAGGCTGTGGAGAAAGTGGGGTTATCTCTAAAGCCTCTATCAACCGAGAAGAAACCCAAGTTTCAAGCAAATGCACCTTTAAACTGGCGAGGCCCGTTCGGAGACTCTCGAGGCCAACCGCAGACGGGCTACAGACACCAGGGCCAACTGCCGAGGAACCCGCCGTTCTACAGGAACGCAGGGAAGACTCGCGCGACAAACCCAGGGCGTGCGCAGACAACGGCTCCGCCGTCTCAGCCACCACCGCCGACGCCGCCGGCGCAGGCGCCGAACAAGAGATAGATGTGGTACGTATAGCAGGGCGACTAAGATATTTTGTGCGTGCTTGGTCAGATATTACGTCCGATAGGTTTATCTTGAATTGTTTAAGAGGTTATGTAATTGAGTTCGAGTCTAACCCTATACAACTCGGTCTGCCAAAACAAAACCTATTGAATAAAAAGGACATACCCTATATGAATGAGGTTATGAATCAGTTGTTAGAATTAGGTGCTATAAGTAGAGTCTCAGCTTGTAATAATCAAATCATTTCGTCTTATTTTCTAGTCAAGAAACCCAATGGAAGGTATCGTTTTGTGCTAAACTTAAAGAAATTAAATGATTTTGTAAAAATAAATCATTTTAAGATGGAAGATATCAGGACAGCCATGAAATTGCTATCCCCGGGATGTTTTATGGCCTCCTTAGATTGCAAGGATGCATATTTTTTAATCCCAGTGCATAGGGCGAGCAGAAAATTTCTGCGTTTTATATGGTCGGACCAGATTTATGAATATAATTGTATTCCTTTCGGGTTGAATATAGCACCTTGGCTTTATACGAAACTTACGAAGCCCATTATGAATTATTTAAGAGGTAAGAATTTAATTTCCGTAGTTTATCTTGATGACTGGCTTTGTTTTGGCAGAACGTACGAAGAGTGCTTAAATAATATTACGTTGACTAAACAAGTACTTGAAAATCTAGGATTTATTATAAATATCGCTAAGAGTAGTTTGATACCGAGTCAGACTTGCACTTTTTTGGGATTTATTTTAAATTCAGAAAAGATGATTTTAGAACTCCCAGAGTTAAAAAGACAGCAAATATTTATGTTTATAAGGAAGCTTAGAGAGAAGAAAAATTGTACTATTCGTGAATTTGCTAGTTTGGTAGGTTGCCTAACAGCTGCATGTAGAGCCATTCAGTATGGATGGTTATATACAAAAGACTTGGAGAGACAGAAATATTTAAATCTTTTGAAAAACAATAACAATTACAATGCGGTAATGACGTTATCTAAATATATATCCAATGCCCTGGACTGGTGGGAAGCAAAAATCCTAGGAGCACATAATAAAATTAGACAACACAAATTTGATTTTGAGATATTTTCGGACGCATCAACCACGGGTTGGGGA